>JACEFZ010011585.1:45000-50000 GCA_014155875.1 Cepaea nemoralis | reverse complement strand
TCAAAGTCAATAAAACAACAGTTCGAATCCGGCCCGATACCGATCGAACTGATGTGGTCAATATAACACCGACCATCTTTATTTCCAAGGGCATTTATGGGAACCCATTTTTAGCAGGAAGCTGCTGGGACGCACAGGTGTTTCCAAGACACCAGGGCCAGGTTCTATGCTGGCCAAGACCTACTAATAGTTCTAGTCGTGCGTCCTGGGCAACAAGTCCCTTCGGGGTCCTGGTTAACGTAGAAGGATCGCTGATTCTTCCGAAGTCGGAGAGTATCTGCCTACACGGCAAGGAACCACCAGTCTGCACACCAATAAGTCAGACATGGGACAACGGATACTCACGCAAACCTCAGGTCCGGTATGACATCACACTGATGTTGGACAACAGGATGTCTTCATCCGACATACAGGACTTCACGCTGGAGTTCACAGCCAGCGAACACAAGCAAGCAAGCAGGGAGATCAGGTTCATTTTAAAAAAAAAAAACATGCTCGGCTTGATCGGGGTAAGAACGTGTGACCACAGGGTGAGTAGGCTGGCGCGCTAACCACTGTGTTACATCGAGCCAGGTTACGTATTCTACGATTTGTTAAAAGTTTGCTTCATATCCCGGGAGTTTCCGTAGCGAAATGGTCAAGCCGTTTGACTCCGGCTCCGAAGGTTGTGGTTCGATTCCGGGCAGCGTCCTTCGGTCCACTAGTGAATTTTTTCGGAGACTTGTGGGTCGTCGCTGGAGAGACCGAGCCATATGGGATAAAAACCCGGTGCAATTAAGTCGACCCAGTCGACTTTTAAGCGACATTTTTAGGTGCATATCCTTTACAGTACGTCACAGCCAACAGCTGTGATTTCTTGGCAAGTTTAAGTTCAGTAGTTTGCCATTGATTTCTGAACGACCGGCACCCATACCATTTCGTTAAAAAAATAAACCTACGTAAGGCGGTCTCCTTCCAAATCACCCACAACTATGTTTCGAACATGGGTATGCAAGATTACGAACTGCGTCCGTAACACCTTGGCCACGGTGCCGGCACCCTACCCTTTACGTATCCTATATTACGATCCTGAACCCATATTTCTAATTATCGCTGATAAAATATGACCCTAAATGTTGCAGTCATGGACCGTTAAAGTGACATTTATGACATTTCACTGTCTGCCATTCACGGACAGTAAGTAGTTCGCACTGTCTGACATTTTCCCTGTTTCTATTTTTAACCTGTGACGCAATGACACGTGACAGTAGACTGCAGCTGCCACACATTGACGTACGGGAAATGCACGTTTCTGGGGGAAGCCTCCATGACAACGGAGAGACGCGCTAGGGCAGTGGCCTAATGGCACGGTGGTCATATAATTTGATCCTCTAGGAGGCGGATTAAAAACAAAATTGCATAAGTGTGTCAGTTTAAATGGTAGCTATACTGACATGGAATAAACACTATACACAGTATAGTATACACACTATACACCAACCAACCAACCAACTAATAAACCAACCAACCAAACAACCAACTAATAAACCAACCAACCAACCAACCAACCAACTAATAAACCAACCAACCAATCAACCAACCAACTAATAAACCAACCAACCAACCAAACAACCAACTAATAAACCAACCAACCAACCAACTAATAAACCAACCAACGAACGAACCAACCAACCAATAAACCAACCAACCAACCAATAAACCAAACAACCAACCAACCAACTAATAAACCAACCAACCAACTAATAAACCAACCAACCAACCAACTAATAAACCAACCAACCAACCAACCAACCAACTAATAAACCAACCAACCCACCAACCAACCAACTAATAAACCAACCAACCAACCAACTAATAAACCAACCAACTAATAAACCAACCAACCAACCAACCAACTAATAAACCAACCAACCAACCAACTAATAAACCAAACAACCAACCAACCAACTAATAAACCAACCAACCAACCAACCAACCAGCCAATCAACCTACCAACCAACCAACTAATAAACCAACCAACCAACCAACTAATAAACCAACCAACCAACCAACTAATAAACCAACCAACCAACCAACCAACCAACCAACCAACTAATAAACCAACCAACCAACCAACTAACCAAACAACCAACCAACCAACCAGCCAACCAACCATCCAACCAGCCAACCAACCAACCAACCAACCAACCAACCAACCAGTTAACTAGCCCAGCAACGAATCAACCAACTAAGCATTCAACCAACCAACCAAACCAACCAACCACCCAATAAACCAACCAACAAACCAGCCAAACAACCAAGCAAGAAACGAGCCAACCAACCAACCAACCAACTAATCATCCAACCTCTATCTCTGTCTCCCTGACATTGCTAATTCCCCAATGCCAACACACCACATCACATAGTCTCACACAATCATGACTAGCTACCACTGTATTGACAATCACATGTGAACATCCTACCTAAACAAACAGACCAACACACGCATCCCTTTCAACCTGTGCTCACCAGGCTGCCATTGGATCTGGGAGACAGTGAACATGATTATGAAGAGACAAGCTGAGTACACAACCTACCTGAAAGTGATCGCGTTTCTTGAGATGGCCGCCCCAGAACTGTACGACTCATTGCCGTCTCCAAGAATTCTCAACACGCATAACGAATACGAGGAACTGCCAGATCAGGTAGGCGTGCTTTTGAGGCAATCAAATCAATCATGTTAATCGGTAGTCGTTAGTCGCGGTTCCAACATCACAGCAAAGGGTCGTCCCCACCATGCTTCGTTCCCGTGCCAGTGAATATCACATAAAATGTTTCTCACTGACCCATGTGAAAAGTGGACAAGACAGGAGTCTCGACAAACAACGGCCCGCTCAGGCACACTGTGCAAAATGCCACCGCCAGAATGTCACCACAAAAGTCCTCTACGAACAGTGCAGTTCACCCCTGATGGAATTGGCAGTCAATTTCCCAACCAGATGATCAATCATGTATGACTGTTAATCACTGAAGAATCCCTATTCTTCTTCTTGGGGCATAAATCCTCAAGCAAATCACTCCATTGAAGAAAAAAAAAAAGCCGCCTAAAAGTCGACAGGGTCGACTTCATTGCACCGGGTTAAAAAAAAAAATACCATATGGCTCGGTCTCTTTCCGCAGCGAAGAAAGCCCCGCACAAAGCACGAACTCCGTAGCTCTAGCGACGACGTACAGGAGTCTTCAAAAAATTTCATTCTCGAACCGAAGGACGCGGACTGGAATCGAACCCACAACCTTCGAAGCCTGAGTCAAACGCCTTGACCGCTTCGCCACAGAGAATCTAAACCAATTAGTAGCTCACTCCAAATCCTCCTATCTTTAGCCATCCCATGCAGCTCCGTTAATGCCCTCCCCATATTATTCATCTATGTTTCTGTCTCTTTTCTATGTCTGTTTTAAGGTCTTCCTCTATTTGCTTTTTTCCTCGTGTATTCCAGACAAAGACTTTTCTATCTATACTATTGTCATGTTTTTCTAGATATATGTCCTGCCCCGGATCATAACTTTTCCTGATCTCTTGGTTCACTCGTATTTGACTAGTTCTCTCCATGAGCTCCACATTCGTGATTTTGTCATACTAATTTATTTCTTCTATTTTGCGCATCCATCAATTAGTGAATGTTTGTAATTTCTATGTCATCATTTTCGTTCTTCTCTGTGTTTCTGACAGTAGTACTGATTTAATGTTAGAACTGAATATTTTAAGTTTGGTGCTAAGTTTAATTTCTGTTGACTTCTTAATTTCCATGTACTATGAAAGCTCTTACAGCCTTATGTATTCTTTCTCTCTTCCTCACCTTTGTCTACATTACTGTCTATTTAGAGGCAACATTTGAGCCATTGAAATAACACGAGAACGACAATTATATGTATTGACTGGCATTCATAGAAGGTAAGGACAAGAAACAGATTTGTATTCCAAGTGTACCTCCATGCAAAATTCACATCCAATTGGATGTGCGTCGATATATTGGCGTTCCTAAAAGGTAAGGACAAGAAACAAGCAACCAGATTTGTATTCCAAGTGTACCTCCATGCAAAACTCTCGTCTAGTTGGATGTGCTTCGATATACGCGTGACCTGAGCGCGATGAAGCCGGCCAAACCACGTGGCCACACAGAACCCTAATAGGTCATGTAGCATGTTCTTCGTAGGACGTTTCTATCAACCTCAGCTTGATATTCTAGGCAGTTTTAAGTTTTAAGTTCATTAGTTTGCCGTTGTTTCTGAATGACATATCATCGTGTAAATGCAGCTGACCAGTGTAGGGAGTGAACGCAGTTCCCCGCCTTCAGCGCACACGAGGTTTAAGAGGGAGCGACTTAACCTTTCGGCCATGCTGACCTCTACTAGATAATAGACAATAAATAATAGATAATAGAGAAGAAATAATAGATATTAGATTACAGGCAACAGAAGAAAAGATAATATTCAATAGATATAGAAATAACAGAAAATAGACAGTAGATACAAGACAATGGATACGAGGCAATATATAATAGACAATAGATCATATTCAACATATAACCGACAATATAAAATAGACAATAGATAACAGTGAATAGATAACAGACAATATATATATATATATATATATATATATATATATATATATATATATATATATATATATATATATATATATATATATATATATATATAAAACAGATAACAGAAAATAGTCTATAGATAATAGACAATGAGGAGCGACTGGCCGAGTGGCTAGAATGCCGGATTCTCCTTCGGGAGATCCGGGTTCGAATCCTCGGTAAGGTGTGAAATCTTTTCTGTCGGGGGTAAAAAGAAAACCTTAACCTGCACAGTTCTCTACGACTGCACTAGCCAGGCGGCCTTAACTCCTCAGTCTCAAGACCCCCCCCCCCCCCCCCCCACTGCCATTCACCGTAAGGTACTATCTCATCTCATCTCATCTTGTTCCTCTTGTACCTTGCGGTGTCGAG
>JACEFZ010011585.1:15000-40000 GCA_014155875.1 Cepaea nemoralis | reverse complement strand
TTCGGCTAAGATCAAAGTGTGGTATCTGCACTAGGTCTGGCCATGGTCTCACGCAGAGGCGGTCATCGCAATGACACACAGAGACGTGGGGAACTGGTAAAGTGGCTCTGGCCCCTGGGGAACTTCGAGCCCTTAAAAAAAGGTTGTTTCTCTTATGAGTCCAAGTAGCAAACGGGCATTTTAGATTTTACATAGAACTTGGAATGATAACTATAACAGAATGGTTGTTTTAAACCTGCCAATTACTATGTTAAGAGTCTAGTGTTCTTTCAGGATACTCGGGCCGGTATAAGAAGAATAGCCAATTTTCTAGGAGTTCCGCTCACTGACGACCAGGTGGCCGAGATTGCTAGAGCAGCTGAGTTCGGATCCATGAAAAAGAAATTTCATAACCAACCCACAGAGAAACTAATAAGAAAGGGTGAGCACTGGTGTATTATTTACCTCCCTTCTGGTAATTGTTAGAATGGGTAATTCTGCCTGAAATAGTTATTTCAATTACTCTTACTAGCATATTGCCGTCTTGACAGACGATAGATAGTTTGTTATATATTGTGTGTGTATGTGTAATAAAATAAAAAATAAAAAAAGCATAATAACTATAATCCATGGCGAGAACCAGGGATGGATTTATACATCAACATAGCATAAAGACTGGGCTGAATTTAGAGACCTTGAGTTGTTCATTCAGCATAATCCTTCTCTCGGCTTGCCTAGTTTATTCAAGCGCAAAGGTAACCCTTGTCTGGAACAAGACAAGATGCAGACGCTGCCGGATCAGCAGTGCAATGCTCTTACTGTCCGCCTTTCGGAGCTTAATGACTTGACACTTGAGCTGAAACAGCCTCGCGTAGATAAACTTTAATTACTTGTTGCTTTAGTTGACACCGTCTTGGGTAGATAATCTCTAATTAGTTGACACTTTAGTTGAGACAGTCTCAGGTAGATAAGCTTTAATTATTTGATGCTTTAGTTGAGACCGTCTCGGGTAGATACAATTTAATTACTTGCTGCTTTAGTTGAGACCGTCTCGGGTATATAAGCTTTAATTACTTGACACTTTAGTGGAGACAGTCTTGGGTAGATAAACTTTAATTACTTGACACTCTAGCTGAGACAGTCTCAGGTAGATAAACTTTAATTACTTGACACTTTAGCTGAGACAGTCTCAGGTAGATAAACTTTAATTACTTGACACTTTAGCCGAACAGTTTCTCGTAGATAAGCCTTAATTAATTGATACTATAGCTGAGACAGTCTCATGTAGATAAGCTTTAATTTCTTCTTACCCTCCAGTAAGGTTTCTGTAAGAGTGATTTGTCCTTTAACGCTGCCAAAATATTTCACTTGCCTCTTTTTTTTTTATTTCTTTGATCAACTTTCTTTTCATTCACAGTTTTTATAGAAACTCTGTATTTGATTGTTTTTGTTTCCGTGAAATGCGACATTTTCTTCTGTATATTCACATCTCCAGGCCTCTATTCGACTTTCTAATTGCTTGCTCATTGTCCAAGCTTCTTGGGGTTCACATTTGGGAAGAAGAAGAACAAGAACAAGAAGAAAAAGACGAAGGAGAAAAAAAAAAAGAAGATGCAGAAAAGAAGGAGGAGGAGGAGGAGAAGAAGAAGAAGAAGAAGAAGAAAAAGAAGAAGAATATCTCAAGTACTAGATGTACAAATATTATCAGAAACGTGTAGCGCACGCGCGCGCGCGCGTGTGTGTGTGTGTGTGTGCGCGCGCGCGTGTGTGTGATAGTAAATTTTATATTTTCTTATTCTGCAATAAGCTAATATAACTCTTCTTATTCTTTCCAAGATAAACATTACTTTATCTGTATCTGTTCCATATAATCATTACATTAACCGTTTCTATCCCAGATAAACATTAATTTACCCGTGTCTGTCCCATATAAACATTACGATAACCGTTTCTGTCCCAGATAAACATTACTTTAACTTATTTTGTTATAGATAAATATTTAAAATTCTTACATCCCAAATAAAATTACTTAAACTCTAATTTTTAACCCAACATATCAAAGAAACTATTACCTTGTCTTTTACCCCCCACATTATTACTTTAATCCCTTTTGGATTCACACGGGAACAAAGAGAGTTAACTACATTAACATTTACACACTTAATCTGTTTTGAAACTGCCTTGGTTTCACTGAACATATTAACGGTTGTTTCCCATTTAGGTGAAGTTGGCGACTGGAAGAATTGGCTAACAGAGGAGCAAGCAACAGCATTAGACAGGCTCAGTGAAACAGTTTCTCTCAGGGACGAGGTTCGAGCCCATAGACCGCATCTGAGAAATTCCTCAGCTTCTCATGACGAGAACAGATTCCTTCTTTAAAGTAGAGGGAAATAATTCATTATTATCTTTTGTATTTCAAGGTGGATAATTCACTTGTTGCAATAATCTACTTATTTTCTGAAACAAAAAATGGAATAGTTTTAAATGCATCTACACATTTATAACCATAAATATCAAAAGCAACTTCAAATGGCTTGCAAATTAAAAGTTTAAATATGAATTTTGCCTATTTATGAAGATGTTATGTAACTATTTCTGTCACGGACAATTGAAATATTTTACCACTCTAACTACTTTTTTACTTCCTGCATTGAAAGTCCATACTGAAACTTTTCTGTTCCAGATATTTCGTTAACCAATGACTCACCTTCACATCTACCTTTTGGGCTTTTCCCGGTTTAAAAGTTAGGAAGGGCCATGGCTCCTAAAAGAAACAACACTAGTTCCAATTGGCCATTTCCACAACTATTGGCAGCGTGTGGTCAAAACATGGTTTAAACAGCCACGAGAAAGAAGCGGAGACACGCAGCTTGAGCCAAGAAAGCCGCAGAAATCGCACCAAGACCAGTAGCCGGTATTCTGAGACCCGTTGTTAGATGCCGCAAGTTTAAATATAACACTAGAACCAGGCTTGGGTGTGGATTCAATTTGGATGAACTGAAGGCTGCAAGTGTCAACAAAAAAGTTGCATACAACATTGGCATCTTTGTTCATTATTGCCGGCGTAACCTTTCCATTGAGGCAGTTCAGTAGAACGTTCAGCAACTGAAGGAATACAAGACCAAACTGATTGTCTTCCCACGAGGGGAGGGAAAACCTGGCGAGGGAGATACTTCCCATGAGGAACTGAAGCTGGTCAAACAGCTGGCAGGGCCCACCGTGCTGCCACTTCAGAGGAGGTTCAAACCTGAGAAAGCCCGTATACCCTCTAAAGACGAGCGCAAACATAGTACTTTTGCTGTAATAGGGAAAGCTAATCCACACGCAAAATCAGCCCAATGTATTCAACATTAGTAGTAGTAGCAACTGCTAGTGGTAACACCACCCACTTGAACTATGCTCAAGTTGAAAACGATCGAACACAACAAGGAAACCAACCAAAGGACCAACCGACCGAACAACCAATCAACCACCCAGTCAACCAACCAACAACCAACCAACCAACCAGCCAACCAATCAACCAACCAATCAACTAACCGACCAATCAACCAACCACCCAACCAACCAACCAACCAACCAATCAACCAACCAGCCAACCAATCAACCAATCAACCACCCAACCGACCGACCAACCAATCAACCAACCAACCAACTAACCACCCAACCAACCAACCACCCAACCAACCAACCAACCAACCAACCAACCAACCAACCAACCTACCAACCAACTAACCAAACAACCAAACAATGAAATAAGCAAGCAAGCAAGCAACCAACCAAACATCCAACTGATCAAACAAATTAACCTAACAGCCAACCAACCAATCAACCAATCAATCAACCAACCAACCGTTCAGCCACTCAGACTGCCAGTCAGCCAATGAGCCTGCCCACCTGCCTGCCTTCCTGCCTGCCTGCTTGCCTGCCTGCCTGACTGCCTGCCTGCCTGCCTGCCTGTGCCTGCCTGCCTGCCTGCCTGCCTGCCTGTCTGTCTGTCTGTCTGTCTGAATGTCTGTCTGTCTGTCTTAAAGAACAAGGGGAAGGCAGATGAGTAAATATCTGGATGGTGTGACCATGTTGTATGGTCGAGACAAGAACACAGAGATGATCCACGTCTGGTGAAAGTGTGAGATGGCGAAACATGACGAGCCACGCTTATCGGCATGGCACATGATGATAATAATAAATTGTCAAGGACAGCTAACTCCACCTGTACACAGCAAGTGAGTAATTAACTCCCCATGCATTATCTAAATAGTATGGAAGCTCTCAATACCACACACAAGTAAACATATTCTCAAAAATTACCCAATTTATAATGGTATTTTAATCCCACCTTCTAACCAACCTTGCTTCCTCCAACAAAAAAATATGTCATTATGTGAAGCAATTAACCTTTGAAAGAGATCCGCAAATAGATCGTGCATTTCCCCTCCCCCGCTGAACTTCAGAAGATAAGTTATAACTTATAGTATGGTCCACCCACAGCCATAGATTAATTATCTCGTGACCGAATCCGCCATCGAAAGAAACTATTGTCTTTAGAGGGTAATCCACTTAACCTTTGAGTTGACAACATTCTGACAATTTAAAAATAAAATCGGAGATTTCTACTTAGGAAATCGCAACTGTTCTATTACATATAGCAGATAATGCCACAGGTATTGATCTCCATTCATAGCGAGTAAAGCAAGGAAGTAGCGATAGAGGTTTCTGTAGACCATACAGAATGTGTCAACATGTGAAGCAACTAACTTTACAGATCTCAGAATGTTGACATTGTAAAAATAGAATCGGGAATTTCTGCTTATGAAAACGTATTGATTGCTTCATAACATATACCGGGTGCTTTTAGTCTCACTACACTTTGTATCTAGGTCAAATTTGAAAAATGAAGTAGATGACATCATAAAAAAATGTGATAAAAATTAATTACATTATATACAATAGTAACTGCTAATGGTCTAACGCTGTTTTGGAGAAACTGGAAAGTACCAATGAAGTATTCATTATAACAGGTGTTGGAAATGTCCTACCACAGGCTTCAAGACACGACTGTACACGTCTCTTCATTTTGTGAAATACCTTCTGCAACCTGTCTGTTGTTATTTCCGTGTGTATCGACCGCCATTTCGAAAGCCCTGTTCAGCCATTTTTTCTTTCTTCCGTTGATAATATCATTGATTGTCTGTCTGTCCGTCCGTCTTAAAGAACAAGGGGAAGGCAGATGAGTGAATATCTGGATGGTTTGACTATGCTGTATGGTCGAGACAAGAACACAGAGATGATCCACAACTGGTGAAGGTGTGAGATGAGATGATTGATCATCATCGTTGTTAACACCATTCTTTTTGGAGTGCAAATAATTACTCCATCAGGCGACGGCCATTTGCTGAATATTGCTTCACGATAGACTGAGGAGTACATGTTTTGATGACG
This sequence comes from Cepaea nemoralis, assembly GCA_014155875.1. Lineage (NCBI taxonomy): Eukaryota > Metazoa > Mollusca > Gastropoda > Stylommatophora > Helicidae > Cepaea > Cepaea nemoralis. The sequence goes on along the minus strand of JACEFZ010011585.1, from coordinate 34,582 downwards.
TCATGTACTCATTTGTCAAATTTCTTCTACATACAAAGTGTAGTGAGACTTTACCAGCACCCTGTAGTATGTCACTAAATTTTAAAAAATAAATAATCTAGAGGTATTGATTAGCACTGACAGCGAGTAAACAAGACATAGAGTTCAGAAGGACTCTAAGCTGTATAGAATGTGAAAGATATAAACAGGATTTGAATCCTAGTTTGATAATAGCATTATATTTGTATATTGTATATCTTCTAGTCGAAAGATTATAGAGAATGATACATCAAAGGTTGAAGAAGGTGAAACAATGGTCATCCAGATTGAATAAAAGTAAGACAGAAGTAATGGTAATATCAAAGAAATTGATCATGCCTAAATGTACATTAATACCATCATCATCTTCCACTTTTACTGTCAAACGTCGAGGGAGAGTAATAGTGACGATCCAGCACTCTATAGGTTGCACTGGATAGTGTCGTTCCGTGTAAATTTCTTTGATGTCGTCAATTCATTTTTTTTTTCTGGCGTCCTCTTGCTCTCATATCAGATCTTCTTTAATGTAGCGTCTAGAGCTGGTAGTTAATGTTGTGGCATTTTAACGAGATGGCCGAATCATTTGATCTTCTGTCTTTCAGTATGTCGAGTTGAGTTGAGCTGAGTTGAGTTGAGCTAAGAACCGACATCACTGCATTCAGGACATTCCCATACGCGCTTCGTCCCATCATTCAATAGCCAGCGAAGAGTCACACTACTAATCGTTCTCACCGTTATCTGATCGAAAGTTCTCCTGTTTTTTTCTCTCAGTTTTGAGATTCTTCCAGAACCCCCAGGCCGATCATGAGAGAGCATACATAAATACCTCGAAATAACATTTGGCAGAAGTTGGACCTTCATGGATCACAGTGAGAGAGGTTGTGTCAAAGGTCAGAATGAGATTCAGTTCACTAAAGGTGATAACAGCGGCGGACACGTACCAGAGATTGTGTAAATTCTCTACGAAGGAATTAATTATTTCAATGAATGAGTATGATCTGGGACTGTAGCTTTCCCTATCACCAGTGTCCCTCGCCATCAGGCGAATCATTCTCTGGTTTCAGAGTTAATTAATTTACATAGTGACACACGTGATTGTCGTGTGGCTGGGGTACATAGATTATCCGGACGACAGACACTGCCATGCTAGGTCTTCTCATATACTAGGTGAAGGCACAATGAGGTGATTTCTCATATACTAGGTGACGGCACAATGAGGTGACTTCTCATATACTAGGTGACGACATAATGAAGTGATTTCTCATATACTAGGTGACGACATAATGAAGTGATTTCTCATATACTAGGTGACGGCACAATGAGGTGATTTCTCATATACTAGGTGACGACATAATGAAGTGATTTCTCATATACTAGGTGACGGCACAATGAGGTGATTTCTCATATACTAGGTGACGGCACAATGAGGTGATTTCTCATATACTAGGTGACGACATAATGAAGTGATTTCTCATATACTAGGTGACGGCACAATGAGGTGATTTCTTATACTAGTTGACGACATAATGAAGTAATTTCTCATATACTAGGTGACGGCACAATGAGGTGATTTCTTATATACTAGTTGACGACATAATGAAGTGATTTCTCATATACTAGGTGACGGCACAATGAGGTGATTTCTCATATACTAGGTGACGGCACAATGAGGTGATTTCTCATATACTAGGTGACGGCACAATGAGGTGATTTCTCATATACTAGGTGACGGCACAATGAGGTGATTTCTCATATACTAGGTGACGACATAATGAAGTGATTTCCCATATACTAGCAGACGGCACAATGATGTGATTTCTCATATACTAGGTGACGACATAATGAAGTGATTTCCCATATACTAGCAGACGGCACAATGATTTGATTTCTCATATACTAGGTGACGGCATAATGAGGTGATTTCTCATATACTAGGTGGCGGCATAATGAGGTGATTTCTCATATAGTAGGTGGCGGCATAATGACGTGACTACTTATTTTCTTCACCATCTTTCCTTTCCCATAAAATTTTCAGAGAAAAATATGGAAAATTATTCTGTAAATATTTTGCGAGACTCAATCATCCCTCATAGTTGCATGGAAGGCAACAGAAATCCAACTTTTATTAAGGGATTATTTCCGGATAACTGTCTGGGTGGTGATTGCCCAGCCTACCGAAGAGGACCAAAACGCCAACTGTCACAGTGGAGTTGATGGCTCAAATGACGATGTTACTCATCTCATCTTGTTCCTCGCGGTGTCAAGGTGAAGCATAAACAGCGTGAGAGTTCCCGTTTATGGACTTCACGTATCGAGATCCCATGGACTCTGTTATTCTCTCTGTCCATCATTTACATGGTCGACATCTTCTGCTTCCATGTGGTGTGTGCATCATTGCTGGTTGTGGTATACTGTCTGTTGGCAGCCTAGTTATATAATCGAACCATTGCTTGTTGTGGTATACTGTCTGTTGGCAGCCTAGTTATATGATCGAACCATTGCTTGTTGTGGTATATTGTCAGTTGGCAGCCTAATTATATGTCCAAATTGCTGGTTGTGGTAAACTATCTGTTGGTAGCCTAGTTATGTGGCCGAACCATTGCTTGCTGTGGTATACTGTCAGTTGGTAGCTTAGTTATACCGTCGAACCATTGCTGGTTGTGGTATACTGTCAGCTGGTAGTCTAGTTACGTGGCCGAACCATTGCTGGTTGTGGTATACTGTCAGTTGGTAGTCTAGTTACGTGGCCGAACCATTGCTGGTTGTGGTATACTGTCTGCTGGTAGTCTAGTTACGTGGCCGAACCATTGCTGGTTGTGGTATACTGTCAGCTGGTAGTCTAGTTACGTGACCGAACCATTGCTGGTTGTGGTATACTGTCAGCTGGTAGTCTAGTTACGTGGCCGAACCATTGCTTGTTGTGGTATACTATCAGCTGGTAGTCTAGTTACGTGACCGAACCATTGCTGGTTGTGGTATACTGTCAGCTGGTAGTCTAGTTACGTGGCCGAATCATTGCTGGTTGTGGTATATTATCAGCTGGTAGTCTAGTTAAGTGGCCGAACCATTGCTGGTTGTGGTATACTATCAGCTGGTAGTCTAGTTACGTGACCGAACCATTGCTGGTTGTGGTATACTGTCAGCTGGTAGTCTAGTTACGTGACCGAACCATTGCTGGTTGTGGTATACTGTCTACTGGTAGTCTAGTTACGTGGACCGAACCATTGCTGGTTGTGGTATATTATCAGCTGGTAGTCTAGTTACGTGACCGAACCATTGCTGGTTGTGGTATACTGTCAGCTGGTAGTCTAGTTACGTGACCGAACCATTGCTGGTTGTGGTATACTGTCTACTGGTAGTTTAGTTACGTGACCGAACCATTGCTGGTTGTGGTATACTGTCAGCTGGTAGTTTAGTTACGTGGCCGAACCATTGCTGGTTGTGGTATACTGTCAGCTGGTAGTCTAGTTACGTGACCGAACCATTGCTGGTTGTGGTATACTGTCAGCTGGTAGTCTAGTTACGTGGCCGAACCATTGCTGGTTGTGGTATACTGTCAGCTGGTAGTCTAGTTACGTGACCGAACCATTGCTGGTTGTGGTATACTGTCAGCTGGTAGTCTAGTTACGTGGCCGAACCATTGCTGGTTGTGGTATACTGTCAGCTGGTAGTCTAGTTACGTGACCGAACCATTGCTGGTTGTGGTATACTGTCTAGCTGGTAGTCTAGTTACGTGGCCGAACCATTGCTGGTTGTGGTATACTGTCTGTTGGTAGTCTAGTTACGTGACCGAACCATTGCTGGTTGTGGTATATTATCAGCTGGTAGTCTAGTTAAGTGGCCGAATCATTGCTGGTTGTGGTATATTATCAGCTGGTAGTCTAGTTAAGTTGCCGAGTCATTGCTGGTTGTGGTATACTGTCAGCTGGTAGCCTAGTTATATGGCCGAATCATTGCTGGTTGTGGTATATTATCAGCTGGTAGTCTAGTTAAGTGCCCGAACCATTCCACCTGCACACGAATTGGATTGAAGTGAGGAAAAGTTTGCAGTGTCAGCCTTTGATTGTCTTCCTGACTCCATGTGATCCAGTGACAAGACATCATCATCATCATGTGGCCTGCCGAACGGATTGAAAGTTCATGTATGTCTCAACACCCCTCTGTCCCTGTTGCTGTGAATCATTCCAACGATTTTTGTCTTCTAAGGTACTTTTTACGTCATCCGGTCTACATTCTTTTCGTTTACCTTTGCCTCTTCTATCAGCGGAGCTGTGGCAAAGGGGTTAAAATTGCAGTCGTAAATCCGCATACCGCGTTCGAAACACAGCTGCGGGCGATTTTGGAAGCAGACAGCCTTGCGCTGGTTTCCATAGAATGGTATGAGTGTCGGTCGTTCAGAAAGCAATGGCAAACTACCGAACGTAAACTTGCCAAGAAATCACAAACAACTAAAAAAATAACAAATAACCATACCAAAAAGCTGAGATTGACTGCGATGTCCTGTAAAGGACTATATACTTAACTTTACTTCTACCACTCTAGGTGCGACAGAGAGTGACCAGAGGATCTGGCCGACACTCAGTACGGCGAGGAAAGGTTAGACAGACACATAATGAGCCAAAGAATGATACCATTAGGAACTCTTCGCTGGCTGTTGAGGATGAGGACGGATCGCGCATGGGAATTTCCAGAGAACTGTGATGTCGGTTCTCTACTCAACTCTTCAACCGCTGATCTTTGCAGTCGTCGCGATGTTCTCCAAAGCTTCTCTTTTCAAAGAACGTTGTTGTTATTTGTCTAAATCTAATACATAACCATACACACGGTATTCAACTACACACGTGTCAAGTACACAGCACGGAAACAGATGCGTAACTTTACTCATGTAGAGTTTTCATGTAGTTGTCTCGGTGTGTTTGTTTGTGATCTGTCGATATCGTTGGCCATATATTTTTTTGTAAACTTGTAATCATGTTCTAGTAAATTTTACCGGTTCTACTTCTCGTAGTTCGGTGATTCTATCATTACAGTTGTATATAATGTGTGACGAGGTGATACATTGATCACCATGAGAACATCGCGCTAAATAAAGTAGCGCCGATGTGAAGATAATTCTTATCTAAATGTAGTGCCGAAATTACAAATGCCATGACGTGGTTAATGTCTACATTAAAATACGTAGACGTATGACAGTGCTATATTTATTACCACATTATAAAGGAAATGGACGTCGTATTTTTCTCTTTCCCGCCTTCGCCACATTATTGCCCTACAAAGTCCACTAGACTGGGGATGTAGTTGAAACCCCACAACCCGGTCCTTGGGTAACATACCATACGCAATTATTATTGCGATTGCGGGACTAGATGTCGCTAGTAACGACTTCCGGGTTTTCTCGCAGCTGAATGCTCTGGATGTCGCAAGTACAGAATCAATTTTTTTCCCGCGTTTCCATCCTGTTTCAGGATATTGCGGTCAACATCAGCATCTTTCAGCTGTATGTTGATTCCTAGGACTAAGATTACGCTCATCTAGCACGCCACGACTTTCTGAGCGACCGGCTTCCATACTCTCATAAGTCACTAGCGCGACTCGAACCGCTTCCGATTCTTGTGCGCTCACGTCAACCACGAGAGTATTCGGGGTTACGTAGAAAGCTGCTAACCCCTCGGCCAGGGAGCCGGCACAGAATCAATAGTGAACTCGAATTAATATAGGTCTAGCAAATGTTTTATGACCCTTTAGTAGTTTAAATTCTTTACAAGACTGGGAATGAGTGTGTATTTACAAATATTATTTCATATCAGTGGTAGAATTTAACGATGTGCGCACGGAATTATATTCCGATATCGGGATAACCCCTATTTCCGATAACTTGTACATATGGTCAAGTGGGATGCAGGACAGGAGAGGAAACTGTGATTTTGTAAATATGTGATAACTTATTTAAAATAAAAAAAATAAATAAAATAATCATGCAGATTATTACCATGCACATTTTGAGAATGAACAAATGTATATACTTTTAAAGTGATTTGGAAGCAGACCGTCTTGCTTTGGTTTCTATACAACAGTATCAGTGCCGGTCGTTCAGAAATCAATGGCAAACTACTGAAAGTAAACTTCTCCAGGAATCAGAATCAGCCAAACAATGCTGGAGTTGACTGCTACGTCCTATAAAGGATATGGAACACACTAACCATGTCACACAATGCACACACAATGCATCGCCAAGCTACCATCTCCAAACATTGTATTGCCGTGTCACACATTGGATCGCCATGCTAACATATCCAAAACCTGTATCATCGTGTCACATCGTCAAGCTACCATCACCGAAACTTGAATTACCGTATCACACAATGCACTGCCATGTTACCATCTCCAAACCTTGTATTATCCTGTCACACAATGGATCGCCAAGTTACCATCTCCAAACCTTGTTTGACAGTGTCACACAATGGATCGCCAAGCTACCATCTCCAAACCTTATATGACAGTGTCACACAATGGATCGCCAAGTTACCATCTCCAAACCTTGTGTGACCGTGTCACACAATGGATCACCAAGTTACCATCTCCGAACCTTTTATTATCCTGTCACACAATGGATCGCCAAGTTAGAATCTCCAAACCTTGTGTGACAGTGTCACACAATGGATCGCCAAGTTACCATCTCCAAACCTTATATGACAGTGTCACACAATGGATCGCCAAGTTACCATCTCCAAACCTTGTGTGACCGTGTCACACAATGGATCACCAAGTTACCATCTCCGAACCTTTTATTATCCTGTCACACAATGGATCGCCAAGTTAGAATCTCCAAACCTTGTGTGACAGTGTCACACAATGGATCGCCAAGTTACCATCTCCAAACCTTATATGACAGTGTCACACAATGGATCGCCAAGTTAGAATCTCCAAACCTTGTGTGACAGTGTCACACAATGGATCGCCAAATTACCATCTCCAAACCTTATATGACAGTGTCACACAATGGATCGCCAAGTTACCATCTCCAAACCTCGTATTATCCTGTCACACAATGGATCGCTAAGTTACCATCTCCGAACCTGTCATTATTCTGTCACACAATGGATCGCCAAGTTAGAATCTCCAAACCTTATATTATCCTGTCACACAATGGATGGCCATGTTACCATCTCCATACCTTGTTATATCCTCTCACACAATGGATCGCCAAGTTACAATCTCCGAACCTTGTATTATCCTGTCACACAATGGATCGCCAAGCTACCACCTTCAAACCTTGTGTGACCGTGTCACACAATGAATCGCCAAGTTACCATCTCCGAACCTTTTATTATTCTGCCACACAATGTAGTGCCAAGCTACCACCTTCACACCTTGTATTATCCTGTCACATAAAGGATCGCCAAGCTATTATCTCCAAACTTTGTATTATCCTGTCTCACAATGGATCGCCAAGCTCCCATCTCCATACCTTTTATTACCGTGTCACACAATGGATCGCAAAGCTACACATTGACTCATCGTGTCACACAATGGATCACAAAAAGCTACAGATTGAATCATCGTGTTAGACGAAAGCCCAGCAAACAGGAACTGTGTTTACTGTTGCCCTTTGCCCCTGAGAATAACACACAGACAGACAGACACAGGATACCGACCCTCAGCCACTTGACCTTGAACCAGATACTGAAGGACAAGCGACTGTTTATTTCATTTAAAGAGCCTCGTTGTTGCTGTTGTTTTATTAAGAAACCCGTGGGAGGTTACAGGGAAACTGATTCACCATGTGGTAGTATAGTGTACGATGAATCCCCAGCAGCATGAAGTACATGTTTGTATCTCGACTCCCATACTGCAACTGTAGGACTTAGTTCAGCTATGCCCTTAGACCAGATCACGACACCCTAGGTTACCCAGTATTGTGAAAACATCGTACATGTGTGTCTGTGTGTCTGTGTGTCTGTGTGTGCATCTGTGTGTCTGTGTCTGTACATTGTGTGTCTGTGTCTGCATCTGTGTGTCTGTGTCTGCATCTTATCCTTGTGTCTGTGTCTGCATCTGTGTGTCTGTACATGCGTCTGTGTGTCTGTACATGCGTCTGTGTGTCTGCGTCTGATCTGTGTCTGCGTCTGTGTGTCTGTGTCTGCATCTGTGTGTCTGTGTCTGCATCTGTGTGTCTGTGTCTGCATCTGTGTGTCTGTGATAAGCGTAGACAAACGTTTTTATTTCATACTTCATCCAATAAATGGTATGAACTGACACATTTTTTTGGGGGATTCTAATTCACTGTATGAACTAAGAACTTTTCGTAATTCTTTTCTCATTAAAAGAATGCAGTTTTGTTTTTGTCACTGTCATAAAACTACTAGATTGACAGAAAATTATACCCCAACCAAGCCGACATGGTTTGAACTGAAATCAACAGAAATAACGTTGTGATCACATTAAACTAATGTGTATTTGTCATGGACGTTCGTTACAGAAAACACGAATAAAAATCCCTAACCCAACGGCCACCTAATCACAAACAACCCGTGAACCCTTTTAAAGAAAACCCGTACTCTGGCTCTAATGCCCGACCCTACATGTTGATAACCCAAGCTCTAATTTTCTTCGCAACAACTTCTTCCTTTCTCTCTCTTACCCAAATCGTGCGCACCACCCATGCTGCGAGCAGTGTGCAAACCAATGCACGCACTGGGCTGGTAGTTCTGTTCTATATTAGATTTCGTCAACATCTGTAATATGGGGTTTTGACAATCACGACATACACTTACCCTACTTTTGAATTTCTTTGAATGCGAGGTGAGTGAGTGCGCGTCCGAGCGAGTGAGTGAGTGAGTGAGTGCTCGTATATACTAATTAATTTTTTTTTTTTTTTTAGTTTTTAGTCGAGGGATCAACATCACGGCACACGGGTGTAACCCATAAGTGCTCCGTTCTCCTCCTAACTCAAGCCTGAGTCTGGAGAAACTCAGCTCAGTGCACGAACTCCGTAGCATCGGCGAGGATCCTGAAATACTTTGGGTAGATTTTTAACTCGAAATTTTGCGCGGGCAGCGCCGTTAGGCTAATCTTTTTCGATTTCCAACTGCCAAGGGATTTTATTTTACGTGCGCAACAATACACACGGGCGTCCGATCTCACTACCCAGAGACCAGGAGAAATTTTGTTACTAGAAGTTCACGAGGAAAAAATAATCCCGGTCCTCACCGGGGCTTGAACCCGGGACCTCCAGCACTCGAGACGGACACCATACCTCGAGACCACGCCCCCCCGATATACTATACCCTATCATTTCATTGGCACCTTGCCGTCTTGACAGACGATAGTTTGTAAGGGATGGAGTTATTGCCTCTCCATAGCACAAAGCCTGGGCTAAAATATAGAGATCATGTGTTGCCCATGCAACATGATCCCTCTCTCGGCCTGCCTAGTTCACTCCAGAGGAAAGGTAACACCTCTACATCTGGAACAAGACAAGCTGCAGAAGCTGCCGGATCAGCAAAGCAATGCTCTAATTGTCCGCCTGTCGGAGCTTCGATCCTAGACCAGCCGCCAATCAAGGCTTAGGGCCTGGTCTGCCCTGCCATGACACTTTGTCTTTAGGTTGCATTTCCTCGCACCAGGTATACCCTATCAGCCCCCTGATATACTATATACTAAATACGCTACAGACAATCACATGGAGCCAATAGTTCTGACAAAAAAGGAACTAGCTAGATAAACTTGACATTCGTGTTAGGTCTGCCTACATACACGTGAGTTCTTCACCTTCTATCTTTTGTTTCCCAAGGTGAATCCCAGTCTATTCTATCGGGACTACCCCTTTAGACACCATTTTTATAACGAGTCACACTTTACAGAGACTGTCGGCTAACTCTTGGGTAAGGATTTCTGTCTGTTATATTTAGAAATACCCTAGTGGCCAGTGATATAATGTTGTAGTTTTATTAGACTCGTCCAGGCTATCTTTGTTAGTTACTTTGGTAATTTGGTGGAGTATTGATGCATGACAAGGCAGACGTGGTTGCGGCCTTGTGGGAGCACGTGTACACCTCGGAGGAGCAGATGGAGCACCATGGTCTGTTAAGAATGAGACAACGAGGTGTGACGAGGGGATCTGGCCGACGCTCGGCGCTCGGAGGAAAGGCGAGACGGACATATAATCAGATTGCTACTGGAACTATTAGTGTTGGAACTCTTCGCTGGCTGCTGGGGATGGAGGCGGAGCGCTTATGGGAATGTCCCGAGTGCTGTGATGTCGGTTCCTAAATCAATCAATCAATCAATCAATCCAAGGTATTCACACCATTCGTCTATACTTTATACCAGTGGTTCCCAAGCTTTTCAAGCAGAGGGCCATATCTACTATTTTCGGTAGTTAAGCCGGCCACAACGTTATAAAATTATAAAAGTCGTGCAATATAATTCTTACCCTTTCTTAATTTTGGTCAACAAAATTCTAAACCTTTAAAGACAGTCAGTGTCAGTACTACACTGCTGTTATTTTTTGGTTTACAATCAAAATTTAATTTATCTTTAAATATTTAATCAGTTTCGAAAATCGCTATTAATGTAATTAATTTAAAATTGTAACTGTTATTCATAAACAGCTACTTAAGTTCAGATGCCTGTTTATCAATGTCTGGTCACAAATCTGTCGTGCCCAAAGTCATAAGCGCAGCTAGAGTTACTGTCGGTGAGTCTGGAACAGTTGCTTGTTTTTTTATAACGTTAATAGCAGAAAAGGACTGCTCGCATCTGTAAGTCGTAACAAAACGACAAATGTATCTCTGGGCGAATGAACGCAAGTGATCAAATTGTTCGACAGACAATAGTCGCAATAATAAAATCATATGATCAGCTGAAGGTGAAGCAGGCAGCCCCAGAAATTTACATCTCAGTGCAATATTGCACATGGTTCCGTCGCCCTGCTACTGAGTGAGTGCGTGGCGCGACTCTGTGAGCTGTGATATTCACGTGGAATGCTTCTACATGTCCACTTTTGTTTGTACAGAGACCTGCATATTGGGAACAATGGCTACCGTCTGTTGCTGAATTGAATTATTTGCCTTTTCGGTTCACGAGTGAATTTTTCAGGAAACTCCCAGGAGTCGGCGCTGGAGCTACGGAGTTCGTGCTTAATGCGACGCTTTCGGCGGGTCGCAATGCGAATTGAGACAGGATCATGTGTGAAAACCCGGGTCAATGAGGTTTTTCTAGTGACTGCCGATTCCATCGACGATGAACTGTGGTTTTCGTGGAGGACTTTTGTGTTGGTATTCTGGCTTCGGCATATGCACAGTGTACCTGTGTGGGCTGTTGGATTGTCGAGACTCTTGTCTATTCCACTTTTCACACTGGACAGTGGGGAGCATTTTGTGTGATATTCACTGGCACAGGAACGGATCATAATGGGGACGACCCTTTTGCAGTGAAGTTGGAACCTCGATTAACTAACGACTAACTAACTAGCAGTATTGCATTTCAAATCAATTACTTCGTGCTGAAGGTTTTGCTGTAATTGGCAGAGCTTGGCATCATGAAATACGAACGGATTTATGAAGAAGGCAACATTATCCTCCTCTATTGTGAAATCTTGATATCTTGACTGAAAGATATCCAGAAGATTTTCAACTTTTACTGTGTACTGTAACAAGTCATATTTCTTCTCCACCACAAGTTGGAAACACCTCTAAAGTCCCTTTAGTCAGCTCTCCGATAAACAGTCGTAGTCCCATTTTAAATGAAGAAATGTCATCCCACAAATTTGTGAATAGTTTGTTTGCTCCCCTCCCTCTCCCTGGATCCTCACATTTGAAGAGTTTAAATGAGACGTGATGGCCACCAAGCCAGTCATCGTTCAGCAGACATTCCCGTTCTGTAGGCAATGCTTTTTTTTCCCAGACAGAAACAGATGGACACTTTTTTTATGTGCCCAGAAACGTGACAGAACTTTCCCTTTAGATAGCCATCTGACATCACAGTGTAAGAGTACCTCACCGTATTTCTCGTTCAGGTCTGACAGAAACTATCTGAACTAACGCCTGTTCGGCGCCTTACTTCGAATTTTGTTCACACACCTCAGAACAACATCCATGACATGCTTTTTACTATTGTTTGATTTTAGATTTTCCACACTCATGTTTATATGCTTTAACGGTACATTTTTATTTGAACAAATCTAATTTCAACACGATACTACCGACTCTGCTAAACAGTTGTAACGACAACATGGCGCCTTGTATGATATTGACTGACACTGGACGACCCTTTTGCCCACTCGGGGGGCTGAGTGGTCTCGAGGTATGGTGTCCGCCTCGAGTGCTGGAGGTCCCGGGTTCAGGCCCCGGTGAGGACCGGGATTTATTTAAAAAATCCACGTGGACTTCCAGTAATAAAATTTCCCCTGGTCTCTGGGTAGTGAGATCTGACGCCCGTGTGTATTGTTGCGCACGTAAAAAATCCCTTGGCAGTTGGAAATCGAACAAGATTAGCCTAACGGCGCTGCCCGCGCAAAATTTCGAGTTAAAAATCTACCCAAAGTATTTCAGGATCCTCGCCGATGCAACGGAGTTAACGAACGAACGAACGAACAAATTTTATTTTCAAAGGGTTAAGAATTGGGCTGAGTGGTCTCGAGGTATCGTGCTGAGTGGTCTCGAGAGTTTGTGCATTGAGCTGAGTTTCTCCAGACAGGTTTGAGTTAGGAGGAAAACGGAGCACTTATGAGTTAAACCGTGTGCCGTGATGTTGATCCAACGACTAAACTAAACAGACTAAACTAAACATGGCGCCTTGAGCACTCTGATTGGTCGACAATGGGAACTTCACAACGTTTCGTTGTGAACTGAACAGGCGCATTCAATAATTTCAAAGCATAACAACCACGAGCAGAGTAAATCATCGCATGCTGAGGGCGCTCCGAGTGTGTTTAAAAAATAAAATATTAAAATATATTATATTAAACAAAGAGGCCTCGCGTGCCACTTTCTAACAGCTGGCGGGCCACAAGTGGCCCGCGGGCCGAGGTTTGGGAACCTCTTCTCTATACAATGTTCTAGTTTCATTAGTCTCTCTCAGGCAATTATTGTTAGTTGCTCTGGCAGTCCAAGGATGACTGAAACAGAAACGAGGATACCGTGAATTAAAAAAAGCAAAAGTAAAAAACCCAGTTTCTTACGCCTTAAGACACATTTGGGGCATGGCGCTATACAGCTATTTTAATATATTTTTATTTTGTTTTAATAAGCTATTTTTTAAGGGTGCAGTAAATGCTGTATATATACAGAGAACAGTAACTGAACGGTATATAGAAGTAAACAAAGATCTACACTCTTGCCTTATTGACTACACAAAGGCTTTCGATAAAGTGAAACATGTCGACATGATAAGGATGATTGAAGATCTACAAACTGATGGAAAAGACCTTAGACTTGTAAAAAAACAAACATATATTGGAAACAATAAGCTGCCATAAGAATTGATAATGAAGTAGGTCAATATCAGTCTATCAAGAGAGGTGTGAGACAGGGATGTGTAATGTCTCAGATCTTTTTCCCCCCTGCACAGTGAACATATTTTCAGAAATATTGAAGATATGGAAGGAATCAACATTGGGGGACGATGCATCAATAACATTAGATATGCAGACGATGCAGTCTTGATTGCAGCCAATGAACAGGACCTGCAACATTTAGTAGATGCGGTTGTTGCACACAGTGAACAACTGGGGTTAGAAGTGAATTGTAAGAAGACACAGATTATGGTCGTCACTGGGAAGAAGGAAATAGAACAATGTAATATTCACGTAAATGGGCATATTCTTAAACAAGTGTTCGGTACAGTTATCTCGGAACAGTCATAACATCTGATAGGAGATGCCTTGAAGAAATTAGAACAAGAGTTGCCATTGCGAAGGTAGCCTTTTGCAAGATGAAAAGCATACTGACCAATAAAAAGATATCAATTGAAATGAGAAAAAGAGTGTTGAAGTGCTACATAGAACCTGTTCTTTTGTATGGATGTGAAGTGTGGACAATGAGCAGACAAGCTGAAAAACATCTGATGGCTGTGAAAATGTAGTTTCTGAGGAAAATGCAAAGAATACAATGGACAGACAGAAAAATCAACGAACAAGTCCTTCAAGAAACAAATGAAGATTGTAAACTGATTAGAGACATTAGACGTAGACAGTCAAAATATTTTGGGCATGTTATGAGGCGAAATGACTTGGAGAACTTGGTGACAACTGGCAAGATCGAAAGGAAGAAAGCAAGGGGAAGACGGAAAAGTAAATACCTGGATGGCTTAGCCACATGGCATGGCCGAGAAAGGAACACGGAGCTGATCCACGACTCTGGTGATCAAGTGAGATGGCAAAACATGACCGCCCACACTTACCGGCATGGCACATGATGGATGGATGGATGGATGGATGGATGGATGGATGGATGGATGGAATCGGCAATGGGTAGATGATCTGTATCAAGCCGACAGCTTTTACTTCCCAGTGTATTTTCTGCTTTCTATTTTATCTATGTCCATCCGAGTAGCCTTTGTCTATGTTTACAGATCTGTGTGGATGGTGATTCGAACTTATGATCCCCGAGTCGCCAGGAGAGTGTCTACCTAACTCCACGCTATCTCGGCTCCTTGGATACATTAGATGACAAGGCAGATCTTCGATGACTTATCCAGCTCTCTTTACCCCGGAACACAAAGCCTGTACTCTGGTTTCTTCCATTTGACCAGCGTAATCGATGGAAACATTAAATGACCAAACGGATCTTCGATGACTTGTCCAGCTCTGAGGTACCCCGGAACACAAAGCCCGTAGTCTGCTTTCTTTCCTTTGAGCAGCGTAATACCTGGAAACATTAGATGACCACACGGACCTTGGATGACTTATCCAGCTCTATGTACGCCGGAACAAACAGCCCGCAGTCTGCTTTCTTTCCTTTGTTGAGCGAGATATCCCTGGAAAATCCAGGCGTACAAGTCAGCGTGGCAGAATGGATAAAAAAAGTCGCTTAAAAGTCGACAGGGTCGACTTCATAGCACCGGGTTTTATCCCATATGGCTCGGTCTCTTTCCGCAGCACGGAAAGCGTCGCACAAAGCACGAACTCCGTAGCTTTTAGCGACGACCCACAGGAGTCTCCGAAACATTTAACTCGTAAACCGAAGGACGCGGCCCGGAATCGAACCCACAACCTTCGGAGCACGAGTCAAACGACTTGACCACTTCGCCACAGAGACTCCCTTTCTGGCGTGCTGATGCCGAGATAGCGGGTTAAACCCTACACTGTTAAGTTGAATTAAAATGTTGACTTCTCATCCTCGACTTGGCGATGTAAATAACAAGTACTTCAAAAGTGTTCAGAGTATTGTAAAGTGTCTATTTCTTTTTCCTCCTACTTCTCCACCTCCTTTCTCACATCCTCTTCTTCTTATCCCCCTCATTTCTTCTTCTGTTTCTTCATCTTTTTTATCTTCTACTTCTTCAGAACATTTTAATGTGTTTATTTCTCCTTCCCCCTCGGGAGCTGCGTGGTCTCGAAGTATGGTGTCCGCCTCGAGTGCTGGAGGTCTCGGGTTCATGCCCCGGAGTGGACCGGGATTTTTTCACGTGGACTTCTAGTAATAAAATTTCCCCTGATCTCTGGGTAGTGAGATCTGACGCCCGTGTGTATTGTTGCGCACGTAAAAAAATCCCTTGGCAGTTGGAAATCGAAAAAGAGTAGCCTTACGACGCTGCCCGGGCAACATTTCGAGTTAAAAAACTACCCAAAGTATTTCAGGATCATCGCCGTGCTACGGAGTTCGTGCACTGAGCTGAGTTTATCCAAACTCAGGTTTGAGTTAGGAGAAGAACGGAGCACATATGGGTTACACCCGTGTGCCGTGATGTTGATCCATCGACTAAACTAAACTATCCCCCTCATCATCCTCGTTTTCTTCTTCTTCTGCTATTTCTTCTTCTGTTTCTTCTTCTTCTTTATCTTCTACTTCTTCAGAACATTTTAATGTGTTTATTTCTCCTTCCTCCTTCTCCTCCATTTTCTCTTTCTCCTCCTCTTCCTCCTCCTCCTCCTCCTGCTTATCATCTTGACCAGAAAACAATTCATTCATTGCTGTTAACTGAAGACGGCAACATCACCCAAGACAAATCATTCACTAGCCACCAGAATATCAGGACACCTATAGCACAATGTAAACGCAAATTTAATCACTTCAGCAAACCTTGTCCTGTTACCGTAATTAGAATATATACAGAACACCAAGAACCGAGATCTGTGGAGAAACATGATCGCCTACGCCATTTAGCATTGCACGGGATGAAGAAAGAGCTCTAGATACGGGAATATCCGTTGTTCATTTGTAATATGGAGTAGTAATAGTTGTTATTGTTGTTATTTTTTGTATTTATTTATCGGATATCCCCGATAATTTGTCATATAGAAGGGAGTAATTTGTCCAAATAAGCATGAAATAAAAAAATGAAAGGTTTCAGCAAGACAATTAGAAAATTGTGCAAACAGGGGAAAAAAGTGGCTTGAGTAAAATTGTTGGGAAATTTAAAAAAAAACAAACAAAAAAACACAGGAATACCAAATGAATGCACAAAAGAATTAAGATTACTAAAAACACACACACACACACACACACACACACACACACACACACACACACACACACACAACACACACACACACACACACACACACACACACACACACACACACACACACACACACACACACACACACACACACACACACACACACACACACACACACACCACACACACACACACACACACACACACACACACACACACACACACACACACACACACACACACACACACACACACACACACACACACACACACACACACACACACACACACACACACACACACACACACACACACACACACACACACACACACACACACACACACACACACACACACACACACACACACACACACACACACACACACACACACACACACACACACACACACACACACACACACACACACACACACACACACACACACACACACACACACACACACACACACACACAACACACACACACACACACACACACACACACACACACACACACACACACACACACACACACACACACACACACACACACACACACACACACACACACACACACACACACACACACACACACACACACACACACACACACACACACACACACACACACACACACACACACACACACACACACACACACACACACACACACACACACACACACACACACACACACACACACACACACACACACACACACACACACACACACACACACACACACACACACACACACACACACACACACACACACACACACACACACACACACACACACACACACACACACACACACACACACACACACACACACACACACACACACACACACACACACACACACACACACACACACACACACACACACACACACACACACACACACACACACACACACACACACACACACACACACACACACACACACACACACACACACACACACACACACACACACACACACACACACACACACACACACACACACACACACACACACACACACACACACACACACACACACACACACACACACACACACACACACACACACACACACACACACACACACACACACACACACACACACACACACACACACACACACACACACACACACACACACACACACACACACACACACACACACACACACACACACACACACACACACACACACCACACACACACACACACACACACACACACACACACACACACACACACACACACACACACACACACACACACACACACACACACACACACACACACACACACACACACACACACACACACACACACACACACACACACACACACACACACACACACACACACACACACACACACACACACACACACACACACACACACACACACACACACACACACACACACACACACACCACACACACACACACACACACACACACACACACACACACACACACACACACACACACACACACACACACACACACACACACACACACACACACACACACACACACACACACACACACACACACACACACACACACACACACACACACACACACACACACACAACACACACACACACACACACACACACACACACACACACACACACACACACACACACACACACACACACACACACACACACACACACACACACACACACACCACACACACACACACACACACACACACACACACACACACACACACACACACACACACACACACACACACACACACACACACACACACACACACACACACACACACACACACACACACACACACACACACACACACACACACACACACACACACACACACACACACACACACACACACACACACACACACACACACACACACACACACACACACACACACACACACACACACACACACACACACACACACACACACACACACACACACACACACACACACACACACACACACACACACACACACACACACACACACACACACACCACACACACACACACACACACACACACACACACACACACACACACACACACACACACACACACACACACACACACACACACACACACACACACACACACACACACCACACACACACACACACACACACACACACACACACACACACACACACACACACACACACACACACACACACACACACACACACACACACACACACAACACACACACACACACACACACACACACACACACACACACACACACACACACACACACACACACACACACACACACACACACACACACACACACCACACACACACACACACACACAACACACACACACACACACACACACACACACACACACACACACACACACACACACACACACACACACACACACACACACACACACACACACACACACACACACACACACACACACACACACACACACACACACACACACACACACACACACACACACACACACACACCACACACACACACACACACACACACACACACACACACACACACACACAACACACACACACACACACACACACACACACACACACACACACACACACACACACACACACACACACACACACACACACACACACACACACACACACACACACACACACCACACACACACACACAACACACACACACACACACACACACACACACACACACACACACACACACACACACACACACACACACACACACACACACACACACACACACACACACACACACACACACACACACACACACACACACACCACACACACACACACACACACACACACACACACACACACACACACACACACACACCACACACACACACACACACACACACACACACACACACACACACACACACACACACACACACACACACACACACACACACACACACAC
>JACEFZ010011585.1:0-7500 GCA_014155875.1 Cepaea nemoralis | reverse complement strand
AAGATCTATAAATTGACAGGAAAGACCATAGACTTGTAAAAAACATATATTGGAAACAACAAGCTGCCATAAAGATTGATAACGAAGTAGGTCAATACCAGCCTATTACGAGAGGTGTGCGATAGGGTTGTGTTATGTCTCCAGATCAGCTTTCATGTACAGTGAAACTATTATTAGAAATTTAGAAGATATCAGAGGAAAGAAATACTACAATGTAATATACGGGTAAATGGGAATATTCTTGAACAGTCTCATAACATTTTATGTGACCTACTTGAAGAGACTAAAACAATCATCGATGTGGCGAAGGTAGCAGTTTGCAAGATAGAATACAATACTGACCAATTAAATCTTTGTCAATTACAACTAGATACACATTTTTGTTGAAGTGTTAAATAGAAACTGCACGTTTTTACGAATGTGAAACGTAGGCAATGAGCAGACAAGCTGAAAAACATCTAATGACAGCGGAAAAATGATTTCTGAGGATAATACAAAGAATACCATGGACAGACAGAAAAACAAGCTAGCAAGCCCTACAAGAATCAAGTGAATACCGTACACTGATTTGAGAAATTAGACGTAGAGTTACGATTTTTGGGGTACGTTATGAGAATATACGAATTGGAGAAGTAGGTGACAATTGGCAAGATTGCCGGGGAAAAGAACACGGGGATGCAAAGAGATAAATATCGGAGAGGTTTGGCCATATGGCATGGTCGAGACAGAACACAGAGCTGATCCGCGACTCTGGAGATTGTGTGAGATGGCGAAACGACCGCAGAGGCCTTATCGGTGAGGCAAATGATGATTAAGAAGTTTCTTTCATGGCAGACTGGCTTAGAGACAGGACGCCTGCCTTTAGATGTTGTAAATGATATATCATTCATGTTGTAGATTTGGGGATCGGTGTTGCCGAAAGGATTAATCACTCGAGCTTAAACTGTCTCTGATGACCTAGGCGTAGTGGGTCCATTCCACACATCGGTAGTTGAACTTGAATGTGGACTTCTTGTCCCTGATTTGGGTTCGAGTGTGCATCCAGACATCCAACAGAAACCCCCTAGGTGATCTGTGCTGTTGAAGTGGGCAGAGACCGGCTTAGGGGCGTTGTTACGGATATCCTGCAGGTGTTGGCTTAATCTGTCGGCTAAACGGAGGCCGATCACACCAATATACTTCATATCCCAACGTTTGTAGATGATGGCCTCGTCCCACAGATCGATCGTGTCTAAAATGTGTACCAAGACATGTGTCGGGAAGTGAAGGCGGCTGGCGGGATATTAACCACATCAACTTTGAATGACGTTTAGACTATACAAATATGGGTCGGGCACTTGAGTCAAGGTCTACATCCTAAGTATTCTCGGAGGAAGCAAACGCTGAAAAACATTGTTGCTTTGTGGACACAATGAACACACTTTGAGGGTCTGTAGCAATCCCGGGGGATAACCACAGGTGTCATCATCATCATCATCATCATCATCATCATCATCATCATCATCATCATCATCATCATCATCATCATCATCATCATCATCATCATCATCGTCATCGTCATCGTCGTCGTCGTCGTCGTCGTCGTCGTCGTCGTCATCATCATCATCATCATCATCATCATCATCATCATCATCATCATCATCATCATCATCATCATCATCATCATCATCATCATCAGCATCAGCATCAGCATCATCAGCATCATCATCATCATCATCATCATCATCATCATCATCATAATCATCATCATCATCATCATCATCCTCCTCCTCCTCCTCCTCCTCCTCATCATCATCATCACCATCCATATGCGCATATTCGGTGGCATACAATAAAGTGAGCATATAGAGTGCGCGCACAGAGCGAGGGCATAGAGTGAGGGTATTCAGTGAGCGCAGAGATTGAGCGCATAGAGTGGGCGCAGAGATTGAGCGCATAAAGTGAGCACAATAAGTAAGCACATAGAGTGAGTGCATAGAGTGGGTGCAAATAGTGAGCGCATAGAGTGGGTGCATAGAGTGAGTGCATAGAGTGAGCACATAAAGTGAGCACATAGAGTGAGCATATAAAATGAGCACATAAAGTTAGCGCATACAGTTAGCGCATAAAGTGAGCACAATAAGTAAGCACATAGAGTGAGTGCATAGAGTGGGTGCAAATAGTGAGCGCATAGAGTGGGTGCATAGAGTGAGCGCATAAAGTGAGCGCATAGAGTGAGCATATAAAGTGAGCACATAAAGGGAGCTCATATAGTGAGCACATAAAGGGAGCGCATAGAGTGAGCACATAAAGTGAGCACATAAAGTAAACACATAGAGTGAGTGCATAGAGTGGGCGCATAGAGTGAGGGGATAAAGTGAGCGCATAAAGTGACCGCATAAAGTGAAGGCATAGAGTGAGCGCGAAAAGTGAGTGCACAGAGTGAGCACATATAGTGAGCACATAAAGTGAGCACATATAGTGAGCACATAAAGTGAGCACATAAAGTTAGCGCATAGAGTTAGCGCATAAAGTGAGTGCATAGAGTGGGCACATAGAGTGAGCTCAAAGGATGGGCACGTAGATTGAGCGCAAATACTAAACGCAAAGAGTGAGCGCATAAAGTTGGCACACAGAGTGGGCGCAAACACTGAGCACATAGATCAAGCGCATAGAGTGAGCACATTCAGTAATTTCCCATGCGGAAGTTGATTGCTGTGCCTATATATGGCATTGACCGTCCTGTAGAGCAGAGGTACACCAATCTACGGCCTGCAGGCCGGATCCAGCCCGCGACGTCATTTCATCCAGCCCGCCGACGGTAATCGAACCTGCTTGATATAGCGTATGGAACACGAGACGTTGTGATACAATTTAAATGTAAATATTATGTTTAGAATAATAGATCTTCACACGTGCGGAGACCTCCTGGATGCTATGTGTCTTAAATTTACAATTTTCAATTATAGATTATTATATCTAGATTTTCTTGTTTATTGTAATGTTTGCTTATCTCGCGCCATCCCAAGTCCTTCCCCGGCTCGTGGTAGCGCCGCCTACGCTCTGACATTTCCATGGTTTCCTTGGTAACAAACACATATGCATCTTTCCCTCCCCCAGATGCGCCCGGCTGTCAACACAGGTTCGATGCTCCAGAAATATTTACTTCTATTTGCCAGTCATCCATTTTATAGATATGTAACAAGGATTTCTTTGTTTGACAGTGATAGGTAAATGAACTACAGGCGTGAATAGAGGCAATAAAGTAGCAAACATAGCATAAAAATGCCACAGAAGCCTCGTGTTATAACGAAAATATTATTCCTAGCTAAGAAGAATTCCCCGGTCAATGTGTTAATCGAGCTGGCCTCTAGGCTAGAGATTTTCAATCTTTCTGCTGGGACAGATCCTTACGCAATTGTTTACGTTGCTCAATGAACTCTGTGCGATGGTCCAAGTGTCTGTCCTACTTTATGTAATAAACGAGAAGGGCAGAAATGTTGTATATAGACGATTTCCGTATGTTTCGGCGGAACCCCTGGCTGCCACTCGCGGAACCCTGGTTGAAAAACTCTGCTCTAGGCTGTTTATTTAGGCCGGACCCTATTTATATATTTTGCAAACCTTATTATGAGATATATTCTATTACCAAAGGTACCTATAAACTTTATGTGTACCTTTGGTGATCCGTAGTTTCACCAGTGACCCCTAGGCCTCTGCTTTTCTTGTGTTTTAATAGGATTTTAATTATGCTTTCTGATTCAATGTCTTTTTCATTTTCAGATCCTGTGTACTTCACCCTTCATTATGGCAACTAAGAAAACAAAAGTGGACGCCGAGTGTCGCGTTTACAATGAAGAATGATGAGTAAAGTACTTCTTTGTTGAAACAAAGGACCAGAAAACTAATTGCGTAATATGCAGCGAAAGTGTTGCCGTTTTGAAATAGTACAATCTTAGGCGTCACTACGAAACAAAACATGTATCAACATTTTCATAATGTTCTGGAGTTACGCTCTGAGAAATATGAGTCCATGAAACGTGGTTTAGAAACACAAAGAAATCTCTTCACGAGAAAGTGTGCTGAAAATGAACCTGTCACCCGTACAAGTTACAAAATAGTGCATAAGATGGCAGAACGAGGAAAATCGTTTACTAATGGCGACTTCAATCAAACGAGTGTATGATGGAAGCAAGCAAATGACTTGTGTCCTGAGAAAGCCGACATGTTTTGAACTGTCAGCCTTTCGGCAAGGTCAGTTGTGCGAAGAACAGAAGAACTTGGAGAGAATATAATGCTACAGATACGCGAGAAAACTAGGAAAGTTTTGTGGTATTCTCTGGCACAGGATGAGTCTACCGATCTCTCGAGTACGTCAAAATTTTTCATTTTCATTCGTGGTGTCAATTTGGACTTTCAGATAACGGAAGAGTGGGCATCCGTTTGCAGCATGCATGTAACAATAACTGGAAAAGACATTTTCATGGAAGTGCAAAACGTTTTGCAAAACAATAACTTTCAGTGGAAACAGCTTTGAGGTGTTACAGTTGATGGAGGAGAAAAACATGGCTGGAGTATGAAGGGTCTGATTGGGCAGATCAGGACTCATTTGTGAGATTTGCAAATTCCTGGCGCTCTGTTCATACACTGTATCATACATCAGCAAGCACTCTATGGGAACAACTTAGATATTTCTTGTGAAACCAGTCGTTTCTGCCGTGAATTTCATTCGGAGACATGCACTCAATCACCGTCAGTTCCAAGTTTTGTTGTTGTTGAAGAAATTGATTCTGAATTCTGTGACTTGCCTTACCATACAACAATGAGGTGGCTCAGCTGCGGTAAAGTCCAGTTTCATTTTTACAACCTACGAAACAAAATAGATGTTTCCCTCACTGAAAATGACAGAGCTGATCCACATCTGTCAGATCCTACCTGGCTGTCAAAGTTGTTATTTTTGGTCGACATCACATCACACATGAATGAACTGAATTTGAAACTTCAGAGAAAGGGTAATCTCGTCTGTGATCTCTACAGATTTATCAAAAGGATTTGGGAGAAAGCTGCCATTGTTTGAAGCACAACTGGAAGGAGAAAACTTGTATCATTGTCACTGCTTCAAAGAGTTTTGCGCTGCAATCGCTGAAGATATCAACCTCGATTTTCCGGGGGAAAAAAATTATTCGTGACTTGAAGAAGCATGTTTTGGAAAAATTTTCAGATCTTGACAGAATTAAGAATGACATTCTTCTGTTCCAGAATCCGTTTGATACGCAGGAAGCCAAAGAAGATTGATAAACCAACACAGAACTGGCGTCGTTAGCCGCTACACGCTGCGGGATTTGCTGAGGAGGGGATCCGAGCACTTATGGACTGAATGGTCCGATGTGCAACGAGGATGATCTGTCGACTAACTAACTAACTAACTAACCTTGATGATGTGCCAGTTGAACTACAGCTGGAGCTCGTTGATGTGCAAGCAAATGACTTGTTGAAAGAGAAACACAGAGAAGGAAATCTTGTTGAATTTTACCGCTGCTTACCTGATATTGAGTTTCCGAAACTATAAATTTGCCGCTAGTATGGCATCAGCGCTTGGAACAACTTATGTCTGTGAGCAAACATTTTCAAAAATGAAGTAGGTGAAGTCAACACATCGAACGAGATTGATCTGATGAATATTTGAAAGCAATTCTCTTGATTGGATGCAGCAATTCCAAACCAAACATTGATGATATCTTGAAAGCCAAATATGAGTTTCACAAATCTCACTAACCTATTTTGCTGCTTAGTTTGTGAGATTCGGATATGTGCACACTAGGTCTGATGAAACTATCTTTTTGCTAACGTCGCCTTCTTTGACAACTCTATTTTGGTAAATAAATATGTTTGTTGTTGTTGTTGTTGTTGTTGTTGTTGTTGTTGTTGTTGTGTGTGTGTTGTGTGTGTCTGTGTGCTTGCTTGCTTTGCACGCCACTCACCTATGATTAACTTAGTATTTCGTCTTTTTTCCCCCAGAGCTTTCGTTCTGGCTTGCAAATATTGTTAAAGTTAGTTGCATATCCTTTACTTGACGTTAGCAGTCAAAACCAGCATTTTTTGCTGTTGTTGATGTCTTGGCACGTTAACATTCAGTAGTCTGCCATTGCTTTCTGAACGACCGACGCCCATACCATAGCGTAAAAAACCAGCTGTTAGAGACCTATCTATCTTCCCACTCTTGTTCACGGGTCTCATAAGGCAATTTACAATATTATGACATTCACACACAACCGTAACAATGACTGCACTCGGACACTATCAGGAAATGTTTCCTGTACAAGCTTTATTACATTGTGACGTGTTTGATAGTTACTAGACCACACGTTTACTCTCAACACCATTTACGTCCACACAACCCACTCTTATGGTCGGGCACTCATTCTGACGGACGGCTAAACACTCGGTCCGTCTATGTAGAGGATATTTACCCAGTATGGCACTTCTCACTATCAGCTAACACAATCTCTCCCGCCTTGCGGTCATATCACAGCTAACCCACGACCAGAATACAGACACATACGTCAGTCGCATCTATCCGTCAGACACTATCGTGCTATCGTTCAGCTCCCTCTATTCTCAATACGTCCATCTCTGTTCGTCGTCTCACACACACTGCCTCGACCCCTGTCCAGTCGTCCCTCAGTCACGTGGGTCTGCCCACGGGCTTCTTGCCTGACCTCCAGTCAGTCAAGCAGTGGCGTCTCTGTACCGCGTAGTATCCTACTGTCCTTGACTCGGCTAAAGTCTGTGGTCGCTTGTGACCTGTCTTAAGTCACTGTCTATTGACTAGTTGTCACGCTGTCGTTTCTTACACACATCAGGACTCTGACTCCAGCGCAACGTGATTTGCTGCCAAATCGCGCACAGCTGTGTTTCCAACGTGGGTATACGGGATTACGAACCGCATCAGTAAGACCATCGCCACGGAGACGGCGAAAGCATTGTACAGAATGAGTATGCGGCCCGCACTCCTCATTTTGTCAGTTATCCGGCCCGGCGTGAAAATAGTTTGGTGACCCCTGCTGTTGAGGAATAAGCTCACTGAGTCACCTCCATATACATATACATCATAGACCAGTGGTTCTCAACCGTTTTTGGCCCATGCACCCCTTCACCATATTTTCAAAACGTCATCCCCCTCCCTCTTTCGTATTTCCTCCCTATAAATTCCCCCTCCCTTTACACAGTATACGTAAAAATGGAAGCTAAATTTAGTAACACATACAAGAACAAGACTAGACGTCTACATAAAACGTGATTTTCGGGTCTCCTTACGTTATAAAACGAATTTCAGAAGGGCGAGATGTACATGACCGTAAAATATGGAAGCAAAAACAATATCAAGTAATCGGTTCTTATATTAACACGATCTTGAAATAATCTTAATTCACCACTAGAAACCTTAAAATCTCTCTCTCTCTCTCTCTCTCTCTCTCTCTCTCTCTCTCTCTCCTCTCTTTTTTTAATCCGAATTCCCCC
>JACEFZ010011584.1:0-17921 GCA_014155875.1 Cepaea nemoralis | reverse complement strand
TTTTCCCCTTTTTTTATGATCCACAGTGCCGTAAATCCCTACGGCAGTTTTATAAAGAGTTTCCTTAAGTTGACCCCACTTGTTAGTTAGTTAGTTAGTCGACAGATCATCCTCGTTGCACATCGGACCATTCAGTCCATAAGTGCTCGGATCCCCTCCTCAGCAAATCCCGCAGCGTGTAGCGGCTAACGACGCCAGTTCTGTGTTGGTTTATCAATCTTCTTTGGCTTCCTGCGTAGTGTTCTTGTTTGGCCACCCCTCTTTTAATTTGCTGCTCTCGCAGTCTGGCCATTGTTGTAGATTCACAGTCATCACTTGGTTCTTGCAAAAGTCTCACTTCTCGTAGAGCATTCAGAATGTCAGCCTGGTCCATGGCGCGTCCGCCCTCCACAGTAGCCTCACCTGCGAGCTTGTCAGCCCGCTCATTTCCTTGTACTCCCGCATGACCTGGCACGAAGATGAAACTAATCTTTGCCAGCCGAGACCGCTCCAGAGGCAGCAACCATTCTCTTCGGATCGACCCCTCCTCTATCCTCTTGATCATGTTAATTGAGTCGCTAAGGAAACAAGCCCTAGTGAATGTCTGTGTCTCGAGCCATGTTATTGCTTTACTTACTGCCATGACTTCCATGGTCAGGCTACTTGTGGTTTCAGTGAAAGCACCAGAGTCCTCCTTCACAATTCTCCCTCCGGCCCGAGCTGTAAAGGCACATGAGCTTCTCACATGTCGGACGACCGACCCATCTGTGTAGATGACCGCGTCACTGTCTAGCGAATTCTCGAAAATCAACGCTTGTACTTCAGCCTCCACAGCAGCCGGATTTTCTTGTCTGCATTTTCTATCTAGTTGGATGCAAACTGAAAAGGATGTGCAGAAGTCTGTTGACCCCACTTGTCATTTACTGTACAATTGTCTGGTGTATCAGTGAAAGCGTCTTCAAGTTACTGTTGAAACTCAAAGCACTTTTCAGGATCGTGAGTGTTAATAATATTAATCCTGGGGCTAGATTTGTGTTTAGCTGTGTAGATTCTCTTTGGTCTCAGTCTAACTCTTGCAACAACCAAAGAATGATCCGTATCACAGTCAGTACTGTGGTAACTTCGAGTCAACGATACATGGTTCAGATGTTGTCTCCGTGTGATGATGAAGTCCAGCTGGTGCTAATGGCCGGATCTTGGATGTTTCCATGTGACCTTATGCAGCTCTTTTGTTTAAAAAAAAGGAGTTTGTAATACATAAGTCATTTCTAGTGCAATGCTCCAGCAGTCTTTGCCCATTTTCATTCATGTGACCGATGTTGTATTTTCTAAGGCACACTGGCCATGAACTTGAGTCCTTTCCCACACGAGCATTGAAATCACCGAGCATGTAAATGTAGTCAGATTTTGGAACTGCCTTGATCACGGAGTCTAACTCCTCATAGAACGAATCCTTCAAATCATCAGAGGAATCGAATGTCGATGCATATGCAGCAATACTGGTGGGAAAACCACAAGAGTATGCCAAGCGCAGGGATAATAGTCTTTCATTTCCTCCTGCTGGAATTTCAATCATTCCCAGTAGCGAATTCTTCACTGCAAAGCCCACACCGTGTTGCCTTTTTTCTGCCTGACCTCTACCCTTCCAAAAAAAAAAGAAGGTGTAATTGTTTTCCCTGAGTGACCCTTCCCCAGCGAGACGAGTCTCCTGCAGGCCAGCAATATCAATGTTAAGACGATTGAGTTCGGCATCAATCACAGCCGTTTTTCTCACATCGTCAATATTGGTCAAGTCAGTGGAAAATCCTGGACACATGGTTCTTACGTTCCAGGTTGCAAGCCGAAGCTTGAGGTTTCTATTTTTCTTTTTATTAGTACCCGGTTCGTTGGTTTTACAGCCAGATTTTGTCCTAGCCCCAAGCACCCATTGAAGCAGGCAGGCTGTGGCGAATCAGCATCCAGTTGGCCGGGGGCTGCCCAGCTTGAGGCGGGCGATAGCTGATCAGTGACACCTGTAGGTGTCTCCCACCGTCAGAGGCAACGCACGGCGCCCCATGTCTACGCCAATTGACAGGGACTTATAACCCGTAACAATTGCCTCTCGCTTTGATTCCGAAACCGGTTAAGACCAGGAATGGAGTTATTGCCTCTCCATAGCACAAAGCCTGGGCTAAAATATAGAGATCATGTGTTGCCCATGCAGCATGATCCCTCTCTCGGCCTGCCTAGTTAACTCCAGAGGAAAGGTAACACCTCTACATCTGGAACAAGACAAGCTGCGGAAGCTGCCGGATCAGCAAAGCAATGCTCAAACTGTCCGCCTGTCGGAGCTTCGATCCTAGACCAGCCGTCAACCAAGGCTTAGGGCCTGGTCTGCCCTGCCATGACATTTTATCTTTAGGTTGCATTTCCTCGCACCAATTGCGCTCTTCCGCCCGAAACCGTTGGCACAATGTGGGGTGTCGGGTTTGATAAGCGCCGCCCAACGTTCGGCGCTAACAGAAAGCAGGTAGTACCGTCTACTGTTATCCGGTAGCTAAGTCATATCTGCTGATATTGCCCTACCTCATAATCATAATCTCGATATATGAAGCCATTAAACATACATTTTCCGGTTGTTTATTCCTCACCTCAACACAGCAAGGCACCCGACGAGGACAGTAGATGGTTGTACACTAGTAGTGGGATGTGCAACATTGACCTTTTTTGGCTGATCTCCGTCGATTTACTAGTGCGATCTCCGCTGCCTGACAAGTTGTTGCACTGGATGCTACCTGGTCTAGTCCTGAGCAGCCGACGATGTGAACGTGTTGATGTCGAGCAGTCTTAAGAGTGTCTTTAGAGTAACTTTCTCTGGCAAACTGGATATTTCTATCTCTTTTCCATGCTGTGGTTCGCCATAAAACTTTCGTGTGTGTGTGGAAGCGATGGTCTGGCATGCTAGAGTTAAGCCTCATTCGTAACAACGAATATAGTGTGGGTTAATGTAAGGGAGAAAACCACAAACATTCTTTCTTATTAATGTCAAGCATGTGTAATTCTCCCCCTTTCATTACTTCTCACTTAGCCAAATATTGCATACGAAACATACTTTGTTTTTAAATCTACCTTTTCCAAAGCAGCATGGCTCAGTCGATAAGAGAGTTATTTCTTAAAATCCGTTTTGCTGATGACGAGGTTGCCGGACACCTAAACCGATATGATTCGACATGATAAGGATGCCTGGATATGTCGACATGATAAAGATGTTTAAAGATCTACAAATTGATGGGAAAGACCTTAGACTTGTAAAAAGCGTATATTGGAAACAACAATCTGCCATCAGAATTGATAACGATGTAGGTCAATATCAGTCTATTGACAGAGGTTTGAGACATGGATGTGTAATGTCTCCAGATCTTTTTTCCCTGTACAATGAAAATATTTTCAGAAATATAGAAGATGTGGAAGGAATCAACACTGGGGGACGATGCATCAATAACATTAGATAGTCTTGATGGCAGACAATGAACAGGACCTGCAACATTTAGTAGATGCGGTTGTTGCACACAGTGAAAACTGTCAAAACTGTCATTTACTGCCAATATAGTACCTTGCGGTGTATGGCAGAGGGGTCTTTGAGCCTGAGGAATAAAGGCCGCCTGGCTAGTGCA
This sequence comes from Cepaea nemoralis, assembly GCA_014155875.1. NCBI lineage: Eukaryota > Metazoa > Mollusca > Gastropoda > Stylommatophora > Helicidae > Cepaea > Cepaea nemoralis. Next base: position 14,289 of record JACEFZ010011584.1, on the reverse strand, counting down.
GTCGCCGCGAACTGTGCAGGTTAGAATTTTCTTTTTGCCCCCGACAGAAAAAAATCCGACACATTACCGAGGGATCGAACCCGGACCTCCCGAATAAGAGTCCGGCGTTCTAGCCTCTCGGCCAGCCGCTCCTCATCTAACTAGGGTTAGAATTGAATTGTAAGAAGACAGATTATGATCGTCACTGGGAAGAAAGAAATACCACAATGTAATATACAAGTAAATGGGCATATTTTTAAACAAGTGAATCGGTACATTTATCTCGGAACAGTCATAACATAAAATGGGAGATGCCTTGAAGAGATTAGAACAAGAATTGCCATTGCAAAGGTAGCTTTTAGTAAGATGAAAAACATACTGACCAATAAAAAGATATCAATTGAAACGACAAAAAGAGTGTTGAGATGCTACATAGAACCTGTACTTTTATATGGATGTGAAGCGTGGACAATGAGCGGACAAGCTGAAAAACATCTGATGGCTGTGGAAATGTGTTTTCTGAGGAAAATGCAAAGAATACCATTGACAGACAGAAAAACCAACGAACAAGTCCTTCAAGAAACAAATGAAGATCGTAAACTGATTAGAGACATTAGACGTAGACAGTCAAAATGTTTTGGCATGTTATGAGAAGAAATGAATAGGAGAACTTAGTGACTACTGGCAAGATCAAAGGGAAGAGACCAAGGGGAAGACAGAGAAGTAAATACCTGGATGGTTTGGCCACGTGGCATGGTCAAGACAGAAACACAAAGATGATCTACAATTCTGGTGATCGAGTGAGACGGCGAAACATGACCAGCCACGCTTATCGGCATGGCACATGATGGATGGATGGACCGGTGTGTGGGTTGAACCTGCTATCTTGCCATAAGCAAACAAGAAGTTGGAGCGCACTTACCCATTCGGCCATGCTGGTCCTCTGCTGGTCTTATTCCCAGTTGGTTGTACGAATACTTCTAATAAGTGTAGTAAAATTGAGGTAGTTGGCTTAAACCCTACACCGGTCAGTTGGGTTAAAATGTTGACTTCTCGTCCTTGACTTGGGGACCACTCTGCTCCAACATGGAGGAGGTGATCAAAGGGATCGGGGAAAAAAAAAAGGCAGTTATAAATATGAAAAATATCAGTTTATTTCTTGGCAAAAAAAAAAAAAAAGGTTCCTCATTGTCTCAACTATGAACACAATTGTACAATCCACAGAGCATGTCTCCCTGGCCACGAGAAAACATGGGCTATAGACAGCAGATCATAGTTAGCAATACTAGCGCAAGGAAAGACCAACGACAAACTAGCCCACAACAAACAACAGTCTGTCTGACTTCCTTTTTGTCTAATTAACTGTGCACTGATCAGACTTTCATCGGTCTCTGTGGCTAAGGGCTTGCGAACGCGGTTTGTCAGCCCGCATACCCGGGTTCGAAATACAGCGGTGGTGGGTTGTTTTTTTTCGAAAAATGTTTAGGAGCCGGTCGTTCAGAAAGCAATGGCAAACTATTGAACGTAAAATTTGCCCAGGAATTACGAACAGCGAAAATGCTGGGGTTGACTGCTACGTCCTGTGAATGACATGCAACTTAATGTTTGAATGTAAAGATCAGACTTTCTGGTTTCTTTGTCATTATCAGATTTTATGTGCGTTTAAAGGACATCTGCAAATTGACAACTGGACAAAATATATTTATGTATATGCTGTTTAAAGACATTTTAACGTTTATTCTCATCAAAAGTGAATTATTGTTGTCCTTTAACATGCACCAATAACACTCAGTCTTTCCTCCTCTACTCTAGGATGAAGAGATTCATTATGCATGTTTTATTATTCTGTCCCATTTTTCAAGTTTTTATGTCATTGAACCCCAGACATGTTAAACATTAGGTGGGTATGCATCAACTATAACAGGAATCAAAGTCTGACACAGTGTACACATGACAACAACCTGGGTGGCCAGGGTAGAAGGTTGGAGAACAAATGCAAGGGTGAAACCACACAAGGAACAACCAGTGCAAAGTTATATTACAGAAACATTGCAAAGTTATATTACAGAAACATGGCAAACTTATATTACATAAACATTGCAAAGTTATATTACAAAAACACTGCAAAGTTATATTACAGAAACATTGCAAAGTTTTATTACATAAAAAGTGCAAAGTTATATTACATAAACATTTCAAAGTTATATTACATAAACATTGCAAAGTTATATTACAAAAAACACTGCAAAGTTATATTACATAAACATTGCAAAGTTATATTACATAAACAGTGCAAAGTTATATTACAGAAACTTTGCAAAGTTATATTACATAAACATTGCAAAGGTATATTACAAAAACACTGCAAACTTATATTACAGAAACATTGCAAAGTTATATTACATAAACATTGCAAAGTTATATTACATAAACATTGCAAAGTTATATTACAGAAACATTGCAAAGTTATATTACAGAAACATTGCAAAGTTATATTACAGAAACATTGCAAAGTTATATTACATAAACATTGCAAAGTTATATTACATAAACTTTGCAAAGTTATATTACATAAACATTGCAAAGTTATATTACAAAAACACTGCAAACTTATATTGCAGAAACATTGCAAAGTTATATTACAGAAACATTGCAAAGTTACATTACATAAACATTGCAAAGTTATATTACAGAAACATTGCAAAGTTATATTACATAAACATTGCAAAGTTATATTACAAAAACACTGCAAACTTATATTACAGAAACATTGCAAAGTTATATTACAGAAACATTGCAAACTTATATTACAGAAACATTGCAAACTTATATTACATAAACATTGCAAAGTTATATTACAGAAACATGGCAAACTTATATTACATAAACATTGCAAAGTTATATTACAAAAACACTGCAAAGTTATATTACAGAAACATTGCAAAGTTTTATTACATAAAAAGTGCAAAGTTATATTACATAAACATTTCAAAGTTATATTACATAAACATTGCAAAGTTATATTACAAAAAACACTGCAAAGTTATATTACATAACATTGCAAAGTTATATTACATAAACAGTGCAAACTTATATTACAGAAACATTGCAAACTTATATTACATAAACATTGCAAAGTTATATTACAGAAACAGTACAAAGTTAAATTACAGAAACTTTGCAAAGTTATATTACATAAACATTGCAAAGTTATATTACAAAAACACTGCAAACTTATATTACATAAACATTGCAGAGTTATATTACAGAAACATTGCAAAGTTACATTACATAAACATTGCAAAGTTATATTACAGAAATATTATAAAGTTATATTACATAAACAAGGCAAAGTTATGTTACAAAAACACTGCAAACTTATATTACAGAAACATTGCAAAGTTATATTACATAAACATTGCAAAGTTATATTACAAAAACACTGCAAACTTATATTACATAAACATAGCAAAATTATATTACAGAAACATTGCAAAGTTACATTACATAAACATTGCAAAGTTATATTACAGAAATATTATAAAGTTATATTACATAAACATTGCAAAGTTATATTACAAAAACACTGCAAACTTATATTACAGAAACATTGCATAGTTATATTACATAAACATTGCAAAGTTATATTACAAAAACACTGCAAACTTATATTACAGAAATATTGCAAACTTATATTACATAAACAGTGCAAAGTTATATTACAGAAACTTTGCAAAGTTACATTACATAAACATTGCAAAGTTATTTTACAAAAACACTGCAAAGTTATATTACAGAAACATTGCAAAGTTATATTACAGAAACATTGCAAAGTTACATTACATAAACATTGCAAAGTTATATTACAGAAACATTGCAAAGTTATATTACATAAACATTGCAAAGTTATATTACAAAAACACTGCAAACTTATATTACAGAAACATTGCAAAGTTATATTACAGAAACATTGCAAAGTTACATTACATAAACATTGCAAAGTTATATTACATAAACATTGTAAAGTTATATTACATAAACATTGCAATCACCCGAAGCCCCTATTCACTGCTTGTGATTGATTAGGCAATTACATTCACTAGTTTTACCATTATTGTCTGAACGAGAAATCAACATTTAAGTCCAAGTATCGGTGTGTGCAACAAACCCATCAACCCACAGGAAGTTCAAATGTGAGCACGCTAAACCTCTCGGTTGCATTTGCCTTATATTACATTAACATTGCACAATGAATTAAATCAATGCCAGGCAGTTTCCACTGCCAAATATTCAGGTGATACCAACCCAGGCTAATGACTTAATTCACTTTCACGAACCACGGAAGATTTGTTGGGGTAGTGCATTTCAAGAACACTCCTCACACTGACACAGCAGGCACATAGTGGTCAGTGAGCTTGCGGGAAGGAGAAACTGTCCTGGTCATGCTTTTCATGAACGTTCCTCACACTGACACTACAGCCACATTATGGTTTGTGAGTTTGGGCTGGTTGTGACAACTGCCAATCATGATATGGGTCCTATTGACACAACAGCCACATGGTGGATTTTGAGCTTGCAAGGTCTAACTCAGTCCTCGGCAGTGCCAGGATTTAGCGGCATTGTTGCGACACATGGGCCCCTCTCTTCAATCCTATGTGTGACTGTACTGATAAATATCTGCATGGTTGTTAAATAAACTTTGCCCCGTGTCTACTCGTTCATTCTTAATATCATTACCACTACGCAACTCTCATTGGTGGTTATTTGTGTCTTAAGATGTGACCAAGCCAGAAGTCTTTGCCTTGAGCTTAATTTAAGAAATTACATTTGTTCTGTTATATTTTTCACAACTAGGTCATTTGTTTGTTTTTCAATCGAGGAAGTCCTGTTATTGTTTTGAAAAAACCATGTCTCGTATGTCTCAGTGTGGTTTTCATGTTTCAAAAACATTTAAACAAACATTTAAAAAAAAAAAAACGATGGTACACATAAACATTTTAACATAAGGCTAATTGCCTTTTCTATTGATTTATTTCATGAATCACATGTATCTTTCCAATGGATATCGATTAGTGATGTAGTAACACCTGGAGTGGTTTGTTTTCGGTCTGTTACATTTTGTTTTCTTCCTATGTCCGCGAATCCTTCTGCAACACATACACGTGCAAGGTCAGCGTGACTTGCGCTGAAACTATCTCTGATGGCCGCGGAGTTGTGGATTCCCTCCAGACATTCGTCAGTTGGACGTCTGTCGACTTCTCGTCCTGGTCATGTCTATCGACTTCTCGTCCGAAATTTTCTCTAAGACTCATGGGAGTCATCTTTGGAGCTACGGAGTTCGTGCTTTATGCGACGCCTTCAGCAGACCGCCCTGCGGAAAGAGACCGCGTAATATAGGTAGGTTAACACCCGGTGCAATGAAGTAGGACCTCTTGTCTTTAAAAGATAACCCTTGTACGTAGCAATTATAACAGGGTTAAGTAGATAATAAGGAACCATTGTTAGCATGCGGCTGCCAATCCTGGACAAATAGTTAGTTAGTTAGTTAATTAGTTAATCAGTCAGTCAGTCAGTCAGTCAGTCAGTCAGTCAGTTAGTCGCGGTTCCAACTTTACGGCAACGGGTTCCTGTGCAAGTGAATATCAGACAAAATGCTCCTCAGGGCCCTATGTGAACAATAGAATAGACAGGAGACTCAGCAAGCCAACAGCCCGCACAGGTACACTGTGTATAATGCTGTCGCCAGAACAAAAGTCTTTCACGAAAAACACAGTTCATTGTCGATGGAATCGGCAGTCACCAGAAATAGAAAGACATCATTGACCCTGGTTTTATCTCATATGGCTCGGTCTCTTTCTGCATGGCGACACGCCGAAAGCGCTGCGCAAAACATGAGCTCCGTAGCTCCAGCGAGTCTCCTGAAAATTGCACTCGTGAACCAAAACGGCAAACCAGTCAATTCAGCAACAGCTGGCCGCCATCGTTCCGAACATGCAGTTCATGCTACAAACAACTACGGACAGATGTAAAAGCATTCCACGCGAAATCCACAGCTCACAGTGTCGCGCCACGCACTCACTCAGTAGCAAGACACTACCAGTCCAATATGAGGAAAATGCGAATGCGTAAACACTACAGAGGTCGTAACGGTGTAAATGCCTATGAACCATGTTGGGGACCCGAAGTCTCTATAGACTATAGACTAAGTCTCAGCCCAAAGCCTCCTTATCGCCTCTTTCAACATGCATGGAAGGCAACAGTGTTACTATTCTTTGCTTCCCTTATGGGCCCCGGCAACACACGGGCGTGGACAATTAGTATACAGGCGAAATAATCCACATGAGCCTTGGAAATGTGGTTTTATAGAATAATGTTGAAACTTAATTGGACAGACAAAATTAGCAATCTGGACATTTTGAGGGAAGTTAAGTCGCAAAGACATCTTATCACAAATACCAGAGAGAAGCAGTCTCATTATTTTGTTTGCCGCATTATAAGAAGACAAAAACTCGAACATGTGACAACCGGAAAGATTTGTTGGAAAAGAGATAAAGGAAGACAGTGTGAGACAATCCTTGACAGTCTTGTGTCATGGTGCAGAAGGAAGTCAACACATGAATTAATCCATGCCTCGGAGATTTGTGAAAAAGCATGATCGTTCACACCAGCCGCCAAGGCACTGGATGATGATGATGCTAATGATGATGATGATGATGATGATGATGATAATGATGATGATGATGATGATGATGATGATGATGATGATGATGATGATGATGATGATGATGATGATGATGATGATGATGATGATGATGATGATGATGATGATGATGATGATGATGATGATGATGATGATGATGATGCAAGGAACCTACGACCGGTCTAGCAAACAGGTGGGGAATTTATTTGATCCTAGACAATACTGCTCACGAATCTTGAATTTTTTTTTTTTTTAAACTTTTCTTTTTCCACATTTTTTCACGTTTTTTTTTCATCTTTCCATTCTTCTCATCCCGTTCTTATGCCTTAATATAGTCACTGTAGTCTCGTCCCCGTGTGTGCGGTGTGTTTGTTTGCTGATGAAGGCTAGTCACTGCAACGTCCTATGTTGTCCTGTAAAGGTGCACTGGGGGGGGGGGGGGGGTGAGTGGGATCGATGTATGGTGTCCGCCTCGAGTGCTAGGGGTCCCGGGTTCAAGCCCCGGTGAGGGCCGGGTCTTTTTCTCGTGGACTTCTAGTAACAAAATTTCTCCTGGTCTCTGGGTAGTGAGATCGGACACCCGTGTGTATTGATGCGGAGGTAAAAAATCCCTTGGCAGTTGGAAATCGAAAAAGAGTAGCCTGTCGGCACTGCCCGGGCAAAATTTCAAGTTAAAAATCTACCCAAAGTATTTCAGGATCCTCGCCGGTGATATAGAGTTCGTACACTGGGATGAGATTCTCCGGACACAGGCTTGAGTTAGGAGTAGAATGTAGCACTTATGGGTTATACTCGTGTGCCGTGATGTTGATCCGTCGAATAAACTAAACTAAACAAAAACTGCATTACTTTGTGCTATTTCATAATTACGAATCTTGAAGGAAATAGAAGGAAAGGCGCTAGTCACAGGCGCTGGAACTTCAATTATTTCTCCCCACGACGCCAAACAGTACAAGTGAGGGACAACAACAACACTCTTCCCTGTCGTATTTGGTCTTTGTGATTGGAAATTCAAGATGGCGACCGACGCGAATACTACTAAAGTTAAAGAGAATACAAGTTTAAAGATTATTAAAAATTTGTTTGTATACTTTTAATAATTTTTGAACATGATGGAACATATTTTTGAAGTCAGTTTTCATATCCGTCTATGACCAGTTTGAGACTTCTTCTTTCTTCTTCTGCGTTCATCGGAGTGATTTTTCAGATGTAATTGCGGTGTGTCTAAGTTAGGCACCCTTGGGCCGAGACCCTTAGGCCAACACATCCGACTTTAGCAGGCATTTTTATTCAGGTTTGCGTTCCCGGGGGACACATAGCGCTCTGGTGCTGGGCTCACCCTAGGAATCGCCACGTCCTGCACATGGCTGCTTTAATTTCTCACTTCCATGTATTGGACATTTCGTTCGCTACAGGCCACTCCTGCACAAATCAGGAACTGTCAGTCTGCAGACGACTTCCACTCAGCGAGCTTTCGGTTCTGACGTTTACGGACGCTCTGCCCGGCAAACTAGGTCGTTAGAGCTGTTTCGGCCGGAAGACAAGATAGTCAGAATTGTTCCGGCTGGAAAACAAAGTAGCCAGAGCTGATCCAGGCATGAAGGACATTTCACTCTGAAGTTTTTGTGTTGTGCCTGATTTATTTGTACCCTTAGGCCAGCACATCCGACTTCAGCAGGCGTTTGGTAAACGGGTTTGCCTTCCCGTGGTTTAGAGGGACATTCGACTCTTACTACTGTGGTATCGTCCATATCTCTGCTGATCAAGTTAGAAGGGCCAGATACATTAGATCAGCCCTCAAGGGAAGGCAATGACAGTCCATAAGCATTTTCTGCCACCCAAGTAAGCTTCCATAACTGTAGAGCCGTTACATAGCGCTCTGAGACTGGGCTCGATCAAGGAATCGCAACGTCCTACTCGTGGCTGCTCTAAGTCCTCACTTCCATATACTGGACATTTCATTCGTCCCTGGCCGCCCTCCGCACAGACCAGGAGCAGTCAGTCTGCAGACGACATTCACGCAGTACGCTTTCGCTTCGGACTTCCACCTAAAGGATTCGCTTGTCAAGCGTTCAATTTCGTGTTAATGAGACGACATCCGCACTGTCAGCTTTCGCTCCGGGCTTGCACGTAATGGATTGGCTAGCCACGCGTTCAATTTCGTGTTAACGCGGTGTTTCTCCACTTTTGACAATACTCACGCAATGAGTGTTTTATACAGACTTGCATCGTAACCGTTGCGTGCGATTGGGTCGGATTTTTACCTTTAGTAACGCTTACGAGGTAGGCTACATGTGCTGTCGGCTCAGCGCCTTATCTCCATGCAGCAGAGAGCGAGTAACGGCCAGGCCACTCTTATCCGGGGATTCCTCCTATCCCTCGGATGAGAGCCTTCGAACAACTATCTGAACCAAGCATGTAGCGGCTTAGTATCTCACCTCCATTTTTCAGTGGGTGAGTATTGGCCCTGCTCTCTCATCCGGGGGATGTTGACTTGGAGGCGTTCAGTCATATTCCTCAGCGGAGAGCCTTAGAGTATGTGTCCGGATCAAGAATTAGTGGCATCGTGCGCTTGATTCGGTCTTTGACTGCCTATCCTCAGTTTACCTGCAGAGCAGTAGGTTGTGTCTCTCTTGGTCTGGTCCCTATCCCAAGGCCTGTCCTACATGTAGTTGTGCTTCCATCGGCAGAGCTCTTGGGGTCATTGGGACACACAAGCTCCTCTACCACGACAAGGTGGAGACACGTCAGAGGGTACCCGTTTGATAAAATCTCAAGCGGAACGGCAGCGTGGAGATACTGGGACACACTGAAGTGTTCTAAATGTACGGGATTCGTGACAATTTTTAACCCGAGACACCTACATTCAAATGTGAATATATCCGCTTAGAATTCACATACAGGCCATTAGATTTGGTTTTTCAAGGCCTATCTATATGTGGTATTCTCATGAGTAAATACTCCACTTTAAGATCATGATCGAACGTCGTTGTTAAGGATTAGGAAGGACAGCCGCAAGTCGAAGTTAAATTTTACTGAGCTTTCTAGTAATGTCAATACTATACTTATTTAATCAAATAAGCTACTGTTAACAATAGAGTATAGTTATTATTATATCTCACTGCATTAAATGACAACCGGCAACATGTATACTAAATACTATTAATTATTACCAATCAGAAAGATAAAACACTCTTCTCTAAACATCACAAAGAAGTATATCATGAGAAGCAGACGAATACCCGATTTTTCGTTAGAGATCTGGGAAGGCAAAGTTTATATTCATGTTAGCATAGCAAATACACAAATTATAGTTACAGCCTAACCCTTACACGAAGCAAGTACCAAGACGAGTAAAATGGTCCTTTAAGTTAAGATTTTATGCAGTAGAGTTCACACGTATTAGTAAAGCTTAGCTATTCAACTTCTAGTTGTTGCTGATTCACTCACAACATTGTAATAAGTGCAGCTGAGAGAGGTCTGTTCTGTGGTCAACTCCCCAGATGTCACACTACAGTGCAGTTCATGTGGAAAACAACAGAACAGATATACGCTTTTCAAGCCACAGCCAAGTAGTGGGACAAGAGGTGTTTCGGGAGCCGAGGCAACGTACAGGCTAGACCCTTGCCCGGTGGTCATCGGTTCGATCTGAATGTTTATAACTGACCTGGGCACCCTGATCGACTCGGCCTTAAATGGTGACCCTGAAATAACAGGGGACATAAAGGCAGTCGTCGTGATACAGGTCACGTCAATCACCCAGTGCCGACTGGTATATACGTATATAGAGGTCTAGCACAAAATGCCAAAATGCCCTTATGGTGGGTAAAAGTGTCTTGTAGGTTGAATAGTCCCTATTTGTTATTTCTCTACAGGAACTCAGTGTACATATCCTTGTTTAATTTTGTGTTGCCATACCGTGATTTAATCAACGTCTCTATTTAAATATGAATGTCACCACACCCTCACTCCCGCACCCCAACTATGTCTTCAATAAGTTAATTACTAATAAGCCACAAGCATTCGTTAATTGGTGCCTATGTAGAATAGTGTGAATAAAATGGTGTGATAGAATCACCAATGTGGAGCTCATGGAGAGAACTAGACAAATTCCAGTGAACCAATGTGGGGCTCATGAAGAGAAGTAGACAAATTCCAGTGAACCAATGTGGGGCTCATGAAGAGAAGTAGACAAATTCCAGTGAACCAATGTGGAGCTCATGGAGAGAACTAGACAAATTCCAGTGAAGCAATGTGGAGCTCATGGAGAGAACTAGACAAATTCCAGTGAACCAATGTGGAGCTCATGGAGAGAACTAGACAAATTCCAGTGAACCAATGTGGAGCTCATGGAGAGAACTAGACAAATTCCAGTGAACTTAGAGGTGCTGGTTATGACATACACTGAGAAAACCCAGGGAAAATTTAACTAGATACTCTCTTATCTGGAAGCAACAAGGCAAACGGAATAGCCGGAGGCCTAAGCAAATGAAAACACGCAGAGAAAAGAATTACGGAGATGAATAATATTGGGGGGGGGGGGGGGGCGCACGGAGAGAGATGCAAGAGATAGCAAACGATACGGTGACTTGATGTAGTTTCGTTGAGGGTCTGTGCGCCAATACGAGATCAAGTGAGGAAGAAGAAAAAGGAGGAGGAGGAGCAGGAAGAGAAGAAGAAGAAGAAGAAGAAGAAGAAGAAGAAGAAGAAGAAGAAGAAGAAGAAGAAGAAGAAGAAGAAGAAGAAGAAGAAGAAGAAGAAGAAGAAGAAAGACCTCTCGTCAAAGACCTCTGCTTCCCCTATTACCAGTGTCCCTATACATCAGGCAAATCCATTCAGACTTCTGAGGTACTTGTAATTTACGTCCCCAAGTCAAAGACGAGAAGTCAACATTTAGTCCAACAGAACAGTGTAGGGGTTGAACTCACTACCTTTATTATCAGCAAATCGGATGTTTAAGAAATGCGCGTTTATTCGTTTTGGCGTTTGAACCTTCTTTCTGTGTTAAGCTCTTGGTATAGTCTAGTCACTTCACTTCCATTGATCTTCAGTCTCACCAGATATCATAGCCACTTTACTTGTTGTCTCTCGATCATTTGTGTGCAGGCTCTGTACCGAATGTATTACGATGCAATTCGTAATCCCACATACCGTGTTCGAAAAACAACTGCGGGTGATTTGGAAGGAGTCCGCCTTGCGTTGGTTTCTATACAATTGTATGAGTTCCGGTCGTTCTAGAAATCAATGATAAACTACTCAACATAATCTTGCCCAGAAAACACAAACAAAAATGCTGGAGTTGGCTGCTACTGGGTGGCAGATGCGCCTGATATACTACTCATGACACGTACTCGCAAGACACGCCAAAGAACCGTAACAGCCTTAAAGATTTGCTTTGGGCCACCCTGTGCCAAGAAGGGAGAATTGAATACACGTTGACAATGTAGCTCCTCCGCTAGTCTGACCACCACTTGGCCATAGCTTCCAACATGAAAGTTTAATCCACATGCCAAAACTAGTCCAGTGCACTAGAAGTAATAGCAGTTGTATGGACTACGCTTGAGTTCAAAGCCAGAGAACGAAAAAGAATATTAAGGAAACTAATTCTCAATGGCAGATTGATTCGATTGAGTATTCTGTTGTTCTATTTGCTTGTGTTGTTGTAACTGTTTCGGTTTTGTTGATTGTTGATGAAGACTTTGGAAGAAACCTTCATATAAAACCACATAACCACCTTCATATAAAACCATATAACCACCTTCATATAAAACCACATAACCACCTTTATATAAAAACCACATAACCACCTTCATACAACAATACATAAATAGCTACATATAAAACCACATAACCACCTTCATATAAATCCACATCTAGAGGTTTTTATCCGCTGTCTGGATACCGTTTTCTGACGTTTGGATGCTAGATGCAATTCTAGATACTTTTCATTTGGAGTTGGATATTTCGGATACTTTCTAGATTTTACTGTTGAGTTGAGTTGAGTTGAGTTAAGAACCGACATCACTGGACTCAGGACATTCCCATACGTGCTCCGTCCCCTTGTTCAACAGCCAGCGAAGAGTCATACTACTAATCGTTCCCACCGCTATCTGATTAAAAGTTCTCCTGGTCTTCCCTCTCAGTTTTGAGATACCCCTGCCGACCTCCCGCAATCTCATTCTTTCCACATACGGGTTCTCAGTCTGTTCCTCTGCCTTCTCCAGCTGGTCCCACAAGCGCATGACCACCTCCCCCTTGTCCATAGGCAAACTACCACCAAGAGGTGCATTCCCTGCTAGCCTATCAGCCTGTTCATTCCCCCGTACCCCCACATGGCCAGGGTAGAATATCCACACAACTCTCACAATCTCTGACCTCTGAAGCGACGAGAGCCATTCCACACGAAACATTCCTTTCTCCACTTTACTAAGCATACTCTTTGAATCCGTAATGAATACAACGTGTGTTGCGGTGGTCTCCTCTAGCCACCGGAATGCCACCGTTACTGCCTCCACCTCCATTCTCATGCTGGAGGTCGTAGTCTCATATGCCAGACTCTCCTTTTTCAAGACTCGTCCATTAGCCTTTGCAATAAAGCCCCAGCCACTGCGTCTGTTCCTCACCACTGACCATCGGTGTAGATGACTATGTCACCTTGATGTGTGTTGCTCTGGATCAGCTGTTGCACTTCAAACTCAGTACATCCCGCTGCCCATTCTCTGCACTCACGACCCAGTGTTATTATGACATTGTGCTAGTCCGTGATGTCTTCCGGAACTTCAACGTACTCTCTTTCACGATTGATGGTCTCTAGACCACACACCTGACGTATAGTGCCATCCAGAACCTGCTTCATCTTAGTCTATGACCCTTGACCATATCCATTGCTGCATGCAGCGGGTGATCCCTGTCTGCGGCCACTCTCGGGTACCATTTGGCCTGAAGGACCCTATGCCTGTCCGCCATTGTAGGTAGCGCCAGGATATGCCTCGTGCATATAATTTGTGTGTCTTTTGTGCACCCCAGGATTAACCGCATGGCAGCATTCTGTGTGCGCTCCATACTTTCAAGCTGGCTCTTTGATACTGTCAGCAGCCCCAAACCATACTCAGTGACAGTAAAGGACATATCAAAATATTGTCAAGTTATTTAATTTTTAGGGGCTACTGATAATAGTGTGGCGGAAGCAGAATATTAGTTAACAAAAATAAATTTGGTTGACTGGACAAACAAAACAGAAATTGAAGCCTCTTGGAGTGATGTAAGACAATTTAAAGATGGCCTAGGTAACAGTCCATTCTGTAAGCTCTTTGAATATGCCATGTCTGCCATGATACTACCCCATTCAAATGCTGATGCGGAAAGAGTTTTCAGTACTATGAATTATACAAAATGTAAACTAAGAAACAGCATGAAACTTGACCTCTTAAATGCTATCTTGACAATAAGATTTGGCCTGATGAGAGAAGGAAAATGCCGTTCAACTTATCAGCTCCCTGATCGCGTATTAAAAGAAATTGGAACAGCTAAAGAATTTTTTTTGTTCGCATATTCTTTACAGGACATCGCTGTCAACATCAGCATTTTTCAACTGATTGTTAATTTTTGGC
>JACEFZ010011583.1:0-74560 GCA_014155875.1 Cepaea nemoralis | reverse complement strand
ATGGATTTTGAAATCCAAAAAATTAGGGACAAAACTCGAGAAAACCAGTTTTTAAATCAGGGGATTTGGGAATAGTGGCTGGAGGCATAGCCGGCTTGGACAATGACATTAAATTAAGAGGACCCATGTAAACAACAGTGTACAATAAAAATATTTGGAAGGTGGTAGTAGAAAATATGTGAGTTTAAAAAACACCACTGCAGGCTACATTTCAAATTGGGTGATTCACACTTTCATTTCTTCCCTGGTGCTATGATTTCCTGATGACCCTATTTGTGTCAATCTATAAAAGGGTGGAGGTATCAATATGCTAGGCGGTGAAGTGGTCAAGCTGTTTGACTCTGGCTCCAAAGGTTGTGGGTTCAATTCCGGGTTGCGTCCTTTGGTTTCACGGGTGACTTTTTTTGGGGTCTTGAGTTCGTGCTTTATGCGGTGTTTTCTGCTCTGCAGAAGGAGACTGAGCCATGTGGGATAAAACCCGGTGCAATGAAGTTGAACCTGTCTACTGCTATAGAAGTTATCCTTTAAGAAGCTACAACAGTGCCCTTTGTCAAAGTATTGGCATCATTTGTAGTTAGAGAGTTGAAAGATCTAACAATAGGAAAGATCTAGAGATAATATTTTAATGAAGAAAAGGAGATCATTATTATAAAATAATTAGTATACCCAGAATCTGGTTTTATTACATTAGGAATCACAAGCCAAACTGGCATGTGAGGGAGAGCAACAGTTGGTCAGGGAGATTACTAAAGAAGGAGTCCTGGTGGATAGCAAGATGGAGTCTCAGAAAGCATGTGGGAGAGGTAATTTTCTATTTAGTATTTTTATTTATTTCTGCTTTACAACCTGTGCTCTGTTTTGTACCTGTTCTCTGTTATATTTGCAATATAATTTCATCCTTTCTAGTTTCTCACTGTTTATTGTTAATCCGTTCCTAGCGTTCCATAGTGATTTAGAAGAATTTCATTTGCTTCTAAACACAATGTAACAGTTGTAAGTTGGTTGAGGAGAAATTAAAAAAAAAGAAAGGAATAAGCATCAAATGGCAAATCAGAAGATGAGATCGAAAATAGATGCAATAAGGCGAACCAACTCTTTGGACAAATGGCACCATTACTAAAGATAAAACATGTATCAGTAGTTACTAACAAGGCATTTTACAACACAATCTTCCTACCACCTCTATGCTACCAATGCCAAATCTGGACAATGACAGAGAAAAGAAAAATCACAACAGAAATGAGATTCCTGAGAAGAATACTCAATGTATCAAGAAGAGATAAGATCAGAAATGAAGAAATCAGGACTAAAGTGGGGGTTATAGCAGCTCTAGAGTTTATCAGAAGGCAGCAAGTCAACTGGTTGGCCATGAAAGTGAGTGAGTGGCACCTTGCAGTCTTGACAGACGAAAGTATGTGAGTTGGGATTTGGCCAAAAATCCATCACAATGCCTGGGCAGAGCTTCAGAGAACATGCGATGCCAAAGCTGCATGTTCCCTCTCTCAGCCTTGCCTTGTTTATTCCAGAGGAATGGATAACCAGTATGTCTGAAACAAGGTAGGCAGCGTCAAACCTCTGAGACCTCTCCTCCACGAGCAGGTGGCGAGCGGTGGCCAGACCCTTAAAACCATGGCATTCAGCCAAGTCCCACAAGTGAGGGCCTCATACACACCTGGACCATATGACGCGCACATCTGTCAATCGCAAGTGTCTGGACCTGTGTAAGTGACAAGTGGGATTAGGCCCACCGAAGATATTGCTCATCTGCTGCGAGCAAATCTCCTCTCCTGCCACTGTGTGGATCTCGCGACCAGCGAGAATAGGCCCGCCGGAGATATTGTTTGTCTGTTGCGGACAAATCTCCACTGAGTGAATAAGTAAAGAAATGATAAAAGTAGTGGTATTTCAATTGCGCTTGCGCTTCCACCTATGCTACACCCTTCATATGTCTTCACAAAGTCGGACTAGAGTCAAGCTCATCAGGGTCTTCTTTCCCCACTGATTCTACCATGCAAGTAGGTTACCAACTAACGTATAACGTAAACGATGTACGGGGGAAGTAGCGGAGTCCATGATAATCTCGATACATGAAGCCCATAAGCGGGCACTCTCCCGCTGTTTATACTTCACTTTGACATTGCAAGGTACAAGAGGAACATTATGAGATGAGATGAGATTCCAAGAAGCACAGGCAGATTGTAGCACTAGTGGGCAGTTTCATAGTGTGATGTAGATGATCCTCGAATCAATCCCATGCTTTTATTTGTATCATGAACTGCATGTTCAGAAAAATGGCAGACGGCTGGTTGCTGGAATAGCTGGGTTGCCTGGTGCAGACTGTTGGTTTTTCGAGACTCATGTCTTTTCCACTTTGCAAATGGGGCAGTAAGGAGCATCTTATGTGATATTCACTGGCACAGGAATGGGAAGACCCTTTGCCATGAAGTTGGAACCGCATCTAATTTACTAATTATACCATAGCCCTCAGCTGTGATGTGATTTTGTCAGATCGTTTATTTATTGTTATGCTTGATAATGTGTTTGGGATATGAGGACCTGCTATTATTTTCAGCTTTGTTAACTGTCTTATTTTCTGGTTGTCATTTGTGTTCATCTATCTATTTCAGATAGCCAACAATGGACAGAAGAGGGAGATGTTTGCAAATCAGTACTAGCTTGTAAGAAGGATGGAATATCTGACTCTAAACAGAAAGTGAACATGGCAATAAATGAGATGAGGCATCAAAAACATGGTGAGGGTTTGGAGGGCAATTATATGGAGACATTCTAGAAATGTGTTGGTGAATTGGATCATCAAAGGAATCTGTCTGTAAAAGAAAGATGCAAGGAAGACATTGATAATGTGTTGTCTTGTGATAGAGAGACACTGCAAAAGTGTGACATGCGTCAGGTTCATCCATTGATGCAGAAAGAGTGAATCTGATAGACAGTTTGTTGATCAATTGAAGAACTCAGTTGATTATGTAGAAGTTAACCTTTTTGGTGTGCAGAGTGTGATCTGTCAATATGAGCAGCGAATAATGAAATGGCACCAAGACCTCTGTGAATATATCAACAAAGGGATCAAGCACAGAATTAAAATGCATCATTTAGGACAGTGAAAAGAAGTTTATAGCACAGCAGACAGTTTAGAAATAAATGACAAGAAAGCAAAAAGAATTAGTGGCATCGGAAAATTTAAATATAAAGTTTCTTGTTGAATTGAATCAGGAGTGGGTGTAATGAAAACAATTTGACCTGCTGGAGGGAAAAAAGAAAAGACTCAGATAAGCATCTTGGGAGAAAAATATACTTTACACTGAACAATTATAAATGTATTATGGAATTGATAAGAACAAACATACGGAAGAAAATAATGAATGAAAAGAATATGTGAAGTAGGAAAAGATGTCTGGTTCTGTAAAATTGTGTAAATAAATGTACTTTGTTCATTGTCTTACATAGATTGGCATTGTGAAGTGTTATTATGTGACTGCGTATATATAGATATACAATTTTGTGCCAGTGTATGTGTAAAGTGTGCATGTTTTTGTTAAATAAACAGTTATTTGTAACATGTTTTGCCTTCAGCTTATTGACCTTTCGTTTTGACAATGTTAAAGGAATTGCTGTTACAGATAAATAAAATGGGTTGAATTGTATGACATGACATTTTGATGTAGACAGGCATATTCTCGGTGTAGACAGTGCTTCAAATACTTAGTTTTTTGCATTCGCTCACTTTGAACTCAAGCACCGGGAAGGTTAACCCGGCCAACAAATTCCCGCAGAAGTCGGATGTGTCGGCCTAACGGCGCAAGAACGCAGCTCTGCTGTAAACAGGCACAACGCAGTCACGTCCGAAAAATAATCAGGATGAACACAGAAGAAGAAGAACTCAAGCATAGTCCATACTACTTCTAATGCACTGGACAGATTTTTGCATGTGAATTAGCTTTCCCTAATACCAGTGTCCCTTGCCATCAGGCACATCCGCTCAAACTTCAGTCAAGGACGAGAAGTCAACATTTTAGTTCAACAGGCAGGTGTTGAGGTTGAACCCGCTACCTCAGCATCAAATCAACTGACATAAAGCCAATAATGAGATGAACTAACGACAAGAAAGATCTAGACAGAAACTACACTTCAGTGCTGGCTGATAATGCTGAAGCAAGTTTTTCTGGCATAAGTATCATCATCAAGTGCCTTACTGACTGGCATAGGCAATCATGCTGCTCCACATCTTGCAATCTCCAACGGTATGAATCAATTCCTTTGGGACGCAGAGGTGTTTCCAAGGCACCAGGGCCAGGTTATATACTGGCCAAGACCTATTGATGCGTCCTCGTCAAGCGTCCTGGGCAACAGGTCCCTTCGGGGTCCTGGCTAAAGTCAGTAGGATCGCCGATTCCTCCGAAGTCGGAGAGTGTCTGCCTGTACGGCGAGGAACCACCAGTCTGCACACCTGTCACCATCCTAGATACCTAGGGGAATGAAACTCGGGCTCATACAGGCAACAAACTCCATTCATATACAATCTAACATCATTTATTTATATTATGTTACATTAAGCTGGCGAAGAAAGGTTTTCGCAGCCAGCACCCTCGAGTTGCGTATCACAGGAGTTTACAGTAAAGCACTAATACATGATCATTGCAACAACTCTATCAGCTATCTAACGTATGCGTAACACCCCTAAATACACTTGGGTTTTTATCTATCAAGTCCTCCTTAAGGTAAGCCCTGTTGCTTCTTCGATGTCCAGTCCGTGTCTGCCTTTTCCACACGTGTCGCAATCCGACACGGGTGGTAACTCTCTCCGAGTTTCTCGTGGACCCCGCAACCGGCGGGCTCCATCGGTGTCCACGGGGCTGTGGACACGCTGACCGGTCCTTCGAGAAGGCTCTGGGTTATTCGAGCCTTCGAGTGACTCGGTTCTTTCCCTTTAGCTGGAGTTCTATCCCTTCTCCACTCTCTATTATCTTTATGTTAATACCGCCCTCATGTGAGACTGTGACAGGAGTTCCCCTCCCCCCTTGCTTTGATGGGTTATTATATGGTAATTAGTTTTGTACTAATTCTGTCACAGGATCACAGTGAAGTAGGTGTTTGTAGTTTGGTGGATAGTAACTTGGCAACCTATATATCTGCATCAACAACTCATGTATTCTCCCATACAGCACTTCAAGATGATTGCTGAAGAGGTCTCCTCTCTCTTCTATGTTCTTAAACATGCTTATCCGACCGAAGTTCCGTGACGCTTCCAGTTGTTTTTGCAACCGCGCCCTTCTCAAGTATCTATATGATACCAAGATATAAAACTCTGTGTAAGAGAGTTTTAACAAGACAAATTGTCTTGACTTATTTAAGCACACTTGCAAATCTTGTCGTGCATGTGTATTTCGATACATTTTTACTTCCGTATGTTGTATACTGCTGAATATATATTTATACTGTTGTTTTATCACATCTGACTACGTATGTTCTTGCTTGCTTGTTAGTGTATTGACTGGTATGTTGCTTTCTATAATAAACTGACTGTGTTTTAATTGTTAGTGTTCAGTTTTGAGTATGTCTTAGCTCATGTATAAAGTGTGTGCTCAATGTGTGTATGTGATGTGTGGTCTACTTCTAAGCGTCACGAGTTGGAATATCCTTTGTCATGAATTACCCAATCTGTGTAATGCATGATCAGGGCACTCAAACAGTGATACTTAGACTTATTGTATTTAATACTAAACATGTATCAACAATTCAGACAGGTAGTACATTTTTACACGAACAAAACCGCAGACAAATTAAAATAAATACGTTTTGCGTACAATTTGTCCGCTCAGTATATCGCTCTCTCATTTAATTCATTCGCTCTCTCATTCGTACATCTTTCATCCAAAATAAATAAAGTTGAGGTAAGTCTTATTGCCCTTAGAAAAACGGATTAGGCGATATGTTCCCTTTACGGTAGCAAGTACTTTTTGTACTTGTAATCAAAAAATGGTTTATAAGTTAAATAGAAAAATTGTATTGGAAGAATATTTTAACTCTGAGTGAAAATGTTTGTAATATATTATGGTAGAAAATATACAAGTTACG
Organism: Cepaea nemoralis; assembly: GCA_014155875.1. NCBI lineage: Eukaryota > Metazoa > Mollusca > Gastropoda > Stylommatophora > Helicidae > Cepaea > Cepaea nemoralis. The sequence continues at coordinate 68,467 of JACEFZ010011583.1, read as the reverse complement.
TGTTGACATATTTTATATATATAATCAAATACAAGTGTAATACATATTAACTAATAGTAAATTAATTAACTCCAACGACGATGTGTGTGTTGTCCTCCTGTTGTCCGTGTGTTGTTCCATCAATGTTAACAGTTCGTATAGCTGTCTTTTGTATGTTGTAATAGTCGTAGTTCTATTCCGGTAGTTTGCGAAGTTCCTTGAAATAGCGAGTACGAAGAGTTCTTAATCTTTACACAATGACTTTAAGTTCCTTGGTTGATGAAATAACTTCACAGATATTATATATTGTTCGGATTGTTTTTAAAGCATTGCCAATTGCTAATATGGCTTAATACAATGTAGGGTTCTCAAAGTTTCATGTCCGTGAATGTTATAAGTAGATCTATTCACTTAGCAGTTGATACTTCTGAATCACAGTTCTACAGTAAGTGTAAAGGTACACTGTTTTTATGCAACAGACTAAAATATCACAGCTTATTATATGGCCACTAATTAATGTGACTAGTGTTAGTCTGCTGGGGCATTGGTCTATCGTGATAATAGGTCAGCAATGATATTATCCGTACCCTTGATGTGACAGATTTCAAAGTCGAAATCCTGAAGTAGAAGACACCATCTTGCTAATCGATGATTATTTGGAGTGCCTTGTTTAAATACCAGCAGTGGCGCATTATCGGTCAAAACAACAAAATGGGAACCTAAGAGGAACTTAGATAAACGACGCACACAAAAAAGTAGACTTAATGCCTCCAACTCAACTGTGGAATAACGGATTTCTGCCTTTTTTAAGCTTGCGGCTGACATAGAGTATTGGATGTCTCACGCCTTGATACTCCTGCATCAGGCATCTTCCAATTGCGATAGCACTCGAATCTGTGGTCAGAATAAAAGGTATATCTATGTTTGGTAATCTCAATACGGGTGGGTTAGAAAAAATTGATTTCAATTTGCACATTACATCCTCTAAGCGGATACTCTTACAATTGCACATACTACATAATTGTATAGGTATCGATGTAAAAATAAGTTTGAATAATGTAAGAGTGAAAATGAATTTACTATAGGCATATCTCAAAGTTATATGAAAATTTTTGCACCAACAGGAGTTAATGAACTGTAGCATGGTTTTTGCTCTTTCAATTTGGCGCAAAGTTGATTGATATGTGAATGAGATGGCAAATATGATGAACAATTTGTTTGTTATCTGGATAATGGTGAAAGATAAATTTTGAAAGGTAGGTAATGTTGGTTGAAGATGGGTTAACAGCAAAAGTAGCAAGAGTGTCAGTGATGTGTCTTTGTTCATTCTACTGCTTGGTGAATGTGATTGTTTATTTTTGTTGGTTGAGGTGTGTGTTTCAAAGAAATTGTATTTATCTGGTAAATAGGTGGATGGTGAATTAAAAATGGTAGTCTTTGTACTGATGGATTTAGACCCGCCTCGTTTGGTGTTTTTGTTCATGCGATAAAGCAGTTTGTTTGTATGTAAACGTTTCTGACTTTGATTTTGTGTGAAGTCACTTGTTTGTGTTTGTTTATTTGCATACTGTTTGCTTGCATGAATGTTGATCGATGATGTTATTTCTGTATCTGCATAACTTTCTGCAGCTTTATGTGTTGTTTCTGTTTTAGTTTTATGTGTCCTTGATCGATGATAAATTTGCGATGAACACTTATGATGACACTTGTTTGGTAATACTTCTTTGTCACTAGTAGTGCCCCTTGGATATCTTTGTATTCCTTGGTTATGTTTCTTGGAATTAATGCTGTAATTGTTTCTAGTTCTCAGAGAAACAAATTGTTTTGACTCATAAAGTTGGAACTTATGAGTTCTCTCAGTTGTTGGTTTGGTAACTGCGGTTTTGTCTTCATGAGAAACTGTTTGGAATGTGAAGTTGTCTTCATTGTCTTGTGTAGTAGTGTCGTTAATGCGTACTGTCGTTGCTGTGCTTTTCTCATTGATGTTTGTCAGATAATATGATTTCGGTTGAGAATACTTTAAAGAAGTCGAGTCGGTTTGTAATGACTCGTCAAGCTGTTTGTCATGATTAAGAAGAGTTGTTGCTATTGTGTCGTTGACTTCGTCGTTTCCGTTATTACGAGAATGTGTCGTTAAAGTAGAATTGTCATCGATGTTATTGACAGTGTCGTTATTGTCCCCTGTTATCTCTGTTTGGTTGTTTATGTGGGTTTTGTCAGTCATTTGTCTTGTCACTACATTGGCGTCTTCTGTCTGTTACATGCTACATGCTGATGTTGTCATTGAAAGATTTGACCGCCCCTGTGTTATGCACCTCTGTGAATTCGTTTCGAATTCCGTCATCTGTGGTCTCCCTTGTGCTTTTGGCAGTTTGAGACATGCAAGTGTGTTCTTTAGTTCTGGAATCACTGTTTGCTTTCTGGGTGCAGTTTTTCTGTTCCCATTCTCTGATTTCTTCTTCAGAGCAGGATCTTATGTTAGGAAGATTTCCAAGAATAATTTCTGCGCAAGGATTTTCCAGTACTGCGCATAGCACTTGTCCTGATATAAAAGGTGTCCGAATTTCAGCCAGTGCTAGGGGGTATCTTTCGATGGTGCCTGCGAATGTGCGACATGTTACGTATTTGTGTGTGTAGTCTTTGTCATTAATTAATGTTCTTTTAATTCCACAAAGAGTCGCTCCGCTATCACGTATTAGTGTACATTGTTTGTTATTAACAAAACCTATCGCAAATTTTAACTTGCCTGTTGATGTTAAGGCTGCGTTGGCCATTTCGTTGGACACTGGGATTGTGTGGCCGCATAACAAAGTGGTATCAAGCTGAAATTTTCTGCAGGTGTTACATGTGTTATCAGTGATGGTGTTAATGATCTCTAACGCATTACCTAACTCATTCGCACTTTCATTCTGGATGTCGCATTCGTTCTGTTGTTCAGTTTCTTCATCCGAAGATGTATCTATTAATGCGGCATTGGCCTGCTTCATCATCTTTCGGCCTTCACAACGTTCTGAGAAATGCCCATAACTGGCGCCAAAAAAAAAAAAACATTTGACTGCTCTCTGATATGCGTTCCTTTTTTTTTTCCACCATCATTTGGAGATGATGTGGATAATTCGGTGATTTATCACACATAGCGTACTGTTCGTGTGTTAGATGACAATACTGACACAGGACTGGTTTTGTGAACTTAGAGCGTTGTTTGAACATATTTTCATTTGGTTTTGAATATTTGGTGTTTGTAACCGCTGCTGTTTCATTTTGGCTCATATTTAACTGAAAAATATCACGATTAGCTGTAAAATATGCGCTCCCCTTATTTTCTATTTCGTGGATAGTCTTACAATCATTTTGCCTTAGAAATTTAGAGAAAGGGGTTGGTATTGTGTTAATGATTTTATCAATTATAATTAGCTCCTTTAGTTTATCATAGCTGTTATTTGATTTTTGCTGAGGTTATCCATTTTGTACAAATATCTTGGACTGTAGACACGTAGTCTATGAACGTTTGGTTAGGTGATGGGGCTAATTTTGAAAACTCTAGTTGATAGCCTGCTGTGTCTAGTGAAAAATGTTGGAGTATTCTTTGTTTTAAATAGTTGTAATCTTTCCTCATGTCTTGTGGAATTGTCTCTATCACTTGTAAGGGCTCTAATGCTAAATTTCTCATCAGAATAAATGCCCAGTCGACTTGTGCAACGTTATGGTAAGTCATCAAACACTCGAAGTTCTCTAAATATGCGCTTATTGAATCTCCTGAACAAAAGGGCTTGACTAAGCCTTTATATTTGTTGTATTTTTGTTCCTCTTCCTTACTTCTAATTTTGTTTACTGAAATTTCTAAGTTGGAGTCAATTTCCATTTGTTTCAGTTTTATCTGTGTTTCTGCGTTTAATTGGGCTTGCTTGGTCGCAGCTTCGAGCTCCATTTGCATCTTCTTTTGAGCCTCCAGTTGCATTTTCTTCTCTTGAGCCTCCAGTTGCATTTTCTTCTCTTGAGCCTCCAGTTGCATTTTCTTCTCTTGACCCTCCAGTTGCATCTGCATCTTTTTCTCTTCTCTTTCCGCTTGCATCTTTTTCTCTTCCCTTTCTGCTGCTCTGTCTTCTCGTGCAATATTTTCTGAATGCGTCTTTTGTGCCCATTCTGAAAGTTTCTCGGCAGTATACCCTAACTTAATTCCTAATTCAATGCACTGTTCTAATGTTGACATCTTGTATTTTAGCTAGTGTTCACTTTATCGAAATTAAATCCCTTTGAAATTAGTTTTGGGTGTACAAAATTTGGTTATCCCCCTTAATGTTTACATTCAACTTTCTACGAGCACGTTCACTTGGTTATGAGATTAGCATATATATGAAAAGCAATGCAAAGAAAAATGTTACATCAATGAACATGAATGAGTATCGCTTAGGGATCTAATGAGCATGAAATGGGACTCATCTTATTTTACTGGTTTCTTGACTGTAGTGTTGTTTGGTTCTCCTGTTTTCTCGCCACTGCTGGAGGACAGTTTACATACACACAATCTTTCGCGGAACAATCTGATGTTGGAATCAAAAAAAAATTAGTAATTGTCACTGTAATTGTCCAGTCATGTCAATGTCAAATTTCGTGAACATCGTAATTTAATTACTTTTCTAGAGGAACTACAATACATCATTAACAGATGATACGATAGTAGCTGCAAAGTTCTAGACTTTGTTATGTATGACAGTTGATATATTTTACTTGGCAAAACCAAGAGCTGTCTGGAAAGTAAAGCTTGTGCTTGCCAAAACCGGCTTGGAGCCCCCAAATAGCCTGTCACCGTCCTAGATACCTAGGGGAATGAAACTCGGGCTCATACAGGCAACAAACTCCAGTTCAGATACAATCTAACATCATTTATTTATATTATGTTACATTAAGCTGGCGAAGAAAGGTTTTCGCAGCCAGCACCCTCGAGTTGCGTATCACAGGAGTTTACAATAAAGCACTAATACATGATCATTACAACAACTCTATCAGCTATCTAACGTATGCGTAACACCCCTAAATACACTTGAGTTTTTATCTATCAAGTCCCCCTTAAGGTAAGCCCTGTTGCTTCTTCGATGTCCCGTCCGTGTCTGCCTTTTCCACACGTGTCGCAATCCGACACGGATGGTAACTCTCCGAGTTTCTCGTGGACCCCGCAACCGGCGGGCTCCATCGGTGTCCACGGGGCTGTGGACACGCTGACCGGTCCTTCGAGAAGGCTCTGGGTTATTCGAGCTCTCGAGTGACTCGGTTCCTTCCCTTTAGCTGGAGTTCTATCCCTTCTCCACTCTCCATTATCTTTATGTTAATACCGCCCTCGTGTGAGACTGTGACAACACCAATAAGCCAGACATGGGACAACGGATACTCATGCACAACTCAGGTCCTGTATGACATCACACTGATGTTGGACACCAGGATGCCTTCATCCGACATACAGGACTTCACGTTGGAGCTCAAGCCAACGAACACAAGCAATCAATTCCTGGGTTGACCCCATTCCATACCAGGAAACAAGATTGTCGAGATTTTTTTCTTTCTTTCAGTGTTTGTTCATGTTTTTGTCGCCTCATAATGTGGCAACAACAAAAAATGAAGATTGCCTCTTTCTGTTATTTGTTCTAAGTTGCCTTTGCGACCTAGCCTCTCTCAAACAGATTGTCTAGATTGCTCATTTTGACTGTCCAAGAAATGTCTACAAAACCAAAGGTCCTAGGGAATTTTTCACATGTTTACTAATTGCCCAGTATTTGCAGCGATATGTTATAACTAGTTCTGTGTAACATGCAAGAATTCTTTTTCCAATAGCAAGGACTTATTGCATAAATTGTTCTTCACGTGATAGGATGAAGTTTTAGCTTGTTCTATTCAGTTCTTTGTCGGTATCCAACCATAGGTCCTAGGGAATTTTTCACATGTTTACTAATTGCCCAGTATTTGCAGCGATATGTTATAACTAGTTCTGTGTAACATGCAAGAATTCTTTTTCCAATAGCAAGGACTTATTGCATAAATTGTTCTTCACGTGATAGGATGAAGTTTTAGCTTGTTCTATTCAGTTCTTTGCCGGTATCCCTGGCAAAGGGGTTCACGACTTTTTCCGTAATCCCGTATATCCACATAGGGGAACACAGCTGTGTGACATTCAGTAACGGATCGTGTCACGTTGGTTACTTACGGGGGTATGTGAGCCGGTTGCTCAGAAAGCAATGAATGACAAACTACTGAGCGTAATCTTGCCAAGATATCAACAACAGCGGTAAAATGCTGGTGTTGACAGCGACGTCCTGTACATAGCATATGCGAAAAAAATACAGTTCTTTATCTCTGTAGTGCATCTTCCATTTGAATTTCTACACTTCCCTCAAAATAGCTTCATTTACTTTAATTATACATTTAGGCATGATCTTATTTACGATATCACCATGACTTCAGTCCTCCTATTATTCAAGCTAATAAGACCTATTGTTTTCACTTTCTACAATCGCTGTATCTATCATTTCCCCTAGTAATACACATGTTAAATAATTAGTAATTAATTATTACTATAAATGAGAAATGCACATACAGCTACCGTGTTAGTTAAGTAGTGTTTTACAAATAAGTTTTCTTGCATTGAAGAATTTGCTATATTTATTATCGATAAGTATACACTATTAACAGCGCTATGAAAACAGCGACATCATTTATTTTTTTTTTAATGCCAGGGAACGCGCAGAGGCTGAACACTAGCCTGCCGGGCCAGTGGTCATAGGGTTGAACCCGTATCGGGGCGGATTCCTTTTTAATGACCTGAGCTCCCGGGTTATCCCAGCCTAAAATTGGTACAAGGAAATGTCTTTGGAAGTGAAGGCGGTCAGTGTGATACTGACCACATCATCCACCAGGTACCGATTGGTGTATAAACATATGGGTAAAGTATAGGCCTACCTAGGGTTGCCAGACGTCCGGCAAAGAGAGGACATGTCCTCCTTTTTAGCCTAATGTCCTCCGTCTGGCAGGCAAAGCTAAAAACCTTTAAAATGTCCGGCTTTTTAAATATTTTATGTTATCATTTTTTTATGTATTGTTGTTACGACTTACAATATATCTACACTCTACCGTGTGTTTACATTCTTTATTAAAACCCATTGCTTAATAATATTTATTTAATTTTCTTATTTATACCAAATATGAAACACCAGTTATTTGTATAATTTGAATCTAACTGTTGCTCTATTCGGCAACACTAACAATGCTGTAGTCTCTGTTGTTTGTCAATCAAGAATGATGATGACCATTCATTTCATCCAGTGGGGTTGAAAGTATGAAGCCATGAGTTCTAAGATGGCTGATAAGGCCTATTTTGGCTCGAAATGTTCTTTGACAATGTGGACAAAGAATGCTTGACGTTTCTGGAGGAGGATTTCCTGCAGTGGTTTTGTTGTCCTGCCTTTTCTTCACAGCTCTTGTAGTCCTGGTTGCCTCACATGTGAGTGACTGCACCCTTGCGTAATGAATTTCGGTCTCTGGCTGCAGTCTCCCAGGTGTCATGATGAATTCCAAAAGCATTCAGTGAGATTTTCAGTGTCTTTAAAGCGTTTCCTCTGGCCGCCTTGGTAGTGTTTACCACAACGTAACTCGCCATAAAAAATTTGTTTAGGGAGCCTGTGATCTGACATGCGAGTCAAGTGACCAGCCCAGTGAATCTGATTCTTCATAAGTAGAGTGGATACTGGGCATGGACGCTCTTTCTAGGGCTTCAGTGTCTGGGATCTTGTTTTGCCATTTAATCTTCAGTAACTTCCTAAGGCAGACTGTGTGGAAGTGGTTTAATTTCCTAGCGTGTCGCTGATAAACAGTCCAGGTTTCTCAAGCATATAGCAGTGTGGATAATGCAACTACTTTGCAGGCTTACTTTGCAGTGTTTGCAGGCTTATTCCAATTCTGTCCCATACATTCTTGTACAGTCTGCCAAAGGGCGCGCTGGCCTTGGAGATTCTTGCATTCACTTCGTCATCAATTGTGGCAGCTTGTGACACAGTGCTGCCAAGAGAGGTGAATTAGTCCACAACACTTAGTCTATGACCATTCACTTTGATATTCGGCACAATGTGATTGATCCCTGGAACTGGCTGGTACATAACTACAGTCTTCTCCAAGTTGATATTGAGCCCAAAGTTGGCACAGACAAGTGAGAAAGCTGAAACATTGTGTTGCATGTCTGAGTTGGCATACAGTGCGCAATCATCAGCAAACAGGAGCTCTCTGACGGTGTCGTTATTAATTTTGGTTTTAGCTTTCAGCCTTCTGAGATTAAATAACTTTCTATCCATGCGGTAGTACATGTCTATTCCAATGTCGTTGTTCTCGAAGGCATTCGTCGACATAGCTGAAAACATGAGGCTGAACAGTGTTGGTGCCAGGACACACCCTTGCTTCACTCCATTGGTTACAGGAAAGGGCTCAGACAGTTCACCACTTTCCTGTACTCTTGCCTGCATACCATCATGAAATAGACGCACTATTTGGACAAACATTCGTGGACAGACATATTTTGCCACAATCTTCCACAGTCCTTCTCTGCTGCCTGTATCAAAAGCCTTGGTAAGGTCATTGAAAGTGGAGAACATTTCGCAGTTCTGTTCCTGACATTTCTCTTGCAGCCGCCTAGCAGCGAAAATCATCCCAACAGTTCCTTGTTCTTTTCTGAAGCCACATTGACTCTCAGGAAGAAGACCTTGATCGAGATGGGCCGTGAGGCTATTGAGAAGAATTCTGGCGAGTATCTTCCCTGCAACTGAAAGCAAGGAGATGCCTCGGTGGTTGTCACAGGATTGGCGGTTTGCTTTACGTTTGTAAAGGTGGACTATTGACGCGTCCTTGAAATCTTGTGGCATGGTCTCGTTCACCCATATGTTTGTAAAGACTTGGTGAAGCTGCTCTGTTAGGACCGGCCCACCTGCCTTGCATATCTCTGCTGGGATGGAGTCAGGGCCAGGTGCCTTGCCGCTGGAGATCTGCTGGATGGCTTTGTTTACTTCCACTATGGTTGGCAGGTCATCAAGTGTATCATTGGTGGGAACTTGAGGAACGCTGTTGATGGTTTCACCAGCGTTGAAGGATTTCTTTTTTATCGGTGACCAATGTTCCTCCATCTGCACTGAGGAGGGGAACTATGTCTGGTGATTTAGGACCATAGACTGCTTTCAGTGAGTCGTAGAATTTTTTCATATCATGTCTGTCAGCAGAGCCTTGAATTTCATCAGCACTGCTGCTCAGCCAGGAGTCCCGCATGTGCCGAAGTTTCTGCTGCACTACTCTCTGAATGTTCTTGAAGGCATCTTTTTTTTAATGTTGACTTCAGATCATTCAAATGTGCCTTGAGGAGAAGATGTTTCTCGGCCAGCAATTGGTTGATGTCATCGGAATTTTCATCAAACCAGTCTTTATGCTTTCGGGGGGTTGGGTCCAGGATTTCCATAGCAGTGTTGTAAATTATGTCCTTTAAAGCTATCCACTCTGTTTCTGTATTCTGTTTAGCTGCAGCATTGGGCTTGAGGTGGTCTTTCAGCATGGTTTCAAACGACAGCTGCATTTTCTTGCTGTTTAGGCGGATGACATTAGGTGTTTTTTTTTGTTTTTTTTTAAATTTTATTTTTGCATTTTTACCCCTTGAGGACGCCGTGGTGGTTTCATGTGTATGTTTATTTTCGAGATAATGAAACGATGGTCTGTCCAACATTCGGCACCACACATGGATTTTGTCACCCGAACGTCTTGTCTGTCACTCCTCCTGACGATGACATAGTCAATGAGGTGCCAGTGTTTCGAGCGAGGGTGCATCCACGATGTACTATTTCTCATGGAAAGATGAAAAATTGTGTTGGGTGGCTATTCAGGAGATCGTGTTCGGCACATGTCTGAAGGAGGAGGAGTCCATTGCTGTTACAATTTCCGACTCAGTGCTTTCCAATAATGCCACTCTAAGAACTTCCTTGGGGTTCTTTGAGTGAAAACCAGATAATTGAGGCTGTAAAAAGTGATACTTTTTTCGAAGTGTTTCTTACGGGTACATTTCCTCCGTCATAACTTCCTTGGGGTTCTTTGAGTGAAAACCAGATAATTGAGGCTGTAAAAAGTGATACTTTTTTCGGATTGGTTGAATGCGATATAGAGACCCCGACTGATTTACAAGAGTCCTTTGCCGAAATGCTCCCTATTTTTAAGAACACGGAAGTGTCGAGGGACGACATTGGGGAATTTATGAAAGAATACGCCATAAAAAATAAACTACTGAGTACCCCACGACGGACTTTGATTGGTAGTTATTTCGGGAAGAAAATATTATTAGCCACCCCTCTTTTAAAGTGGTATCTAGCCCATGGGTTGGTCGTTACACACATCTACCAGACAATAGAATATCGACCGATTAGTTGTTTTAAACAATTTGGGGAAACAGTGTCTAATGCACGTCGCCAAGGGGACAAAAATCCAGCCGAGAGTATTACAGCCGACACGATGAAATTGTTAGGTAACGCTGCTTACGGTAAAACGTTAACTAATAAAGCCAAACATACCGACGTCTCCTACTGCCACGGAAAAGACACTACCAAAGTACTCAATAACCCTAGGTTCAAAAGAAGAACTGGTATTATAGATGATCTTTTAGAAGTTGAAACCCTAAAAAAGAAAACTGTCTGGGATCTACCTCTACAGATTGGTTTCTTTGTCTTTTAGTATGCCAAATTAAGAATGTTAGCGTTCTACTATGATTTTCTAGACAAATTTATTTCTAAAGACGACTTTCAGCTTTGTGAAATGGACACTGACTCTCTATATTTGGCCCTTAGTACCGACTCACTCTCTGAAGTAGTTAGACCACATCTACGATAAGAATATGACAGAGTCTACAATCAGTGGTTCCCGTCTGAAACCTGCCCTGTTCATAGAATTACCCCTAGTACCAGTACCTGTCAGGACTGTGTGGATATCAAAGCCTATGAAAAGAGAACCCCTGGTCTTTTCAAACTAGAATGCGAAGGGAAGGGGATGGTGTCGTTATGTAGTAAGACGTATATTTGTGTCCGAGATTATGATAAAATCAGTACCAAAGGTTTGACCAACAACCACAACACTCATCTAAACAAGGACACTTTTTGGAAGTACTCAACACTCAAACACCGAGTGGGGGAACCAATATAGGCTTCAAGACCCAAGACTCTTCTGTATATACATATCAGCAACATCGTGCATCTTTGTCATATCTGTATATAAAAAGAAAGGTTGCCAGTGATAATATAACGACTACGCCGCTACTTATTTAATATGCATTGTATTGTTTGTCTATACATGGTGTAATAAAAACATTATATACCTTACTTGCCTCGTTTGTTATTTTGAATGTTGTATTTTTTATGTTGTATAGTACCTACAATTTAAGGGGTCACTTGAACATACCTACTCTGATGAGTCATTAGCACACCTCTGACCACACCTATTTAAAAAAAACCGGAGTTATCACCCTTTGTGAAGGAAATCGATTTCCTCCGCAAAAATGGATATCCAAGTTTGGTCGAGCTATTTCTGTATTTGGCCAACATTTTTCCCATTTGACTAACAAATTTTTCTACTTTTTATAAGATTGGATGATATATTTATAATTTTGGTTGAAACATGTCTTTACTTGGACAATATTTTTCACCTTTGGTTAATAAAGTTTCCTACTTTTCATAAGTTTGGACCAGATATTTATAAGTTTAGTTAACAGTTTTGTCAATTTGGCTAACAAATTTTCCTACATTTTATAAGTTTGGATGCACTATTTCTTTACATGGCCACTATTTTTCACCGTTGGCTAACACATTTTCCTGCTTAGGTCGACATATTTTTCTAAGTTTTGTAAGTTTGGTTGAGCTATTTCGTAACTCGGCCGTTATTTTTCCTACGTTGAGTACCCTATTTTCTTATATCAGTCGAAATTTTTATAAGTTTGGATGAGATATTTCTTTACTTAGTCAAAATGTTTACATTTGACTAACATATTTTCCTACTTTTTATAAGTTTGGTGGAGATATTTATAAGTTTGACCGATAATTTTCACATTTAGTTAACAAATTTTCTACTTTTTATGAGTTTGGACAAGAAATGTCTTTATTGGTCATTAGTTTTCACCGTCGGCTAACACATTTTCATACATTTTATAAAATTTGGATGCGATATTTCTGTACTGGGCCACTATTTTTCCTCTTTGGCTAACCAATTTTCTTACTTTGGTCGACATGTTTTCCTACTCTTTGTAAGTTTGGTCGAGATATTTCATACGCTGGCCAATATTTTTCCTAATATGGGTAACATTTTCTTATAACGGTTGACACATTTATAAGTTTGTCCATCGTTTTGCCTATTCCATTACTTCGGTCGACATATTTCTTGATGTTACTAGCATGTTTTCTTACTTATTATAAGTTCGGATGTGATATTTCATTACTTGGCCAATATTTTTCACCTTTGTCTATCAAATTTTCATACATGTTATAAGTTTAAACGAGACATCTATAAGTTTGACGGATACTTTTTCCTATTTGGCCAACAATTTTATTACTTTGGTTCACGTAATTTCCTACTTCGGTCGACATGTTTCTTAGTTTGAGCAATATTTTCCCCAGTTGGTTAAGACAATTTTCTACCTTTCATAAGTTTGGACGAGATATTTCAGTATTTGACCTACATTTGTCGCATTTGGGTACCAAGGTTTCATACTTTTCATAAATTTGGAGGAGTTATTTCTTTACTTGATCAATATTTGTTTTGTTTTTTCACATTTGGTTAACAAAGGTTCCTACTTTTTTATACGTTTCGACGAGATATTTCGTTACTTGGTCAATCTTTTCCTTCTTTTTATAAGTTTGGTTGCAATATTTCTGTATTTGGCCGACCTTTTTCCCATTTGGCTGACAAATGTTCCTACTTTTTTATAAGGTTAGTTGAAATATTTATAAGTTTGGTTGAAATTTGGCCAAAATTTTCACATTTAATTAACAAAGTTTCCAACTTTTCGTAGGTTTGAACGATGTATTTCGTTACTTGGACAATATTTTCCCCATTTAGCTCACAAATTTTCCTATTTGGCCAAGATATTTTCCATTTTGTTAACATATGTTCCTACTTTTTATAAATTTGGGTGACATATTTCTCTGTTTGGTCGATACATTTTCATACTTGCTTAACAAAGTTTCGTACTTTTCATAAGTTTGGTGGGGATATTTCGTTACTTGGTCAATCTTTTTTCTCATTTGACTAACACATTTCCCTACTTTTCATAAGTGTGGACAAGATATATCGTTACGTGGTCAATATTTTTTTTCTATTTGACTAACAAACTTTCCTACTTGCTTGATATTTTTCCCAATAGGTTCACAAATGTTCTTACTTTTTATAAGTTTGGACGAGATATTTCTGTATTTGATCAATAATTTTAATATTTTGTCTAACATATTTTCTTATTTGACGGTTGAAGTGGTACATAGAAGGTGTAATTTTGTCTGGTTAAGAAGTGTGGCACTGAGCAGGTACACTGAAAAAACATATATTGGTCTTGGAAATGGCTTTCTGGAGAAAGATGTAAAGACACTATGGACACATAGAAAGGAAATGAAAGTGTGGATGTCTAATTTGCTACGTGATAACGTCGCTGGTTATGACGGCGGACATGTGACCTGTCATGTTACGTGCATTGCCTAAGGTTGAGTTGGGGCAATTTGTTGTGTTTGTGTGCACCTGTTAACATCCACTACCCACTCGTCGTTGTATGACCCGATAGTTGTTATGTACAAATACGACTTCCCCGACTAGCATCGGTGATCACATATCTGTACTATGAGTATGAGAAAGGCTTAGTCGGAAAACTGTGTTTAGTTGTTTACACGCGCATATGGGGTTTTCGAGACCAGTTTATGTTGTGTTGATGCCCGGGTGTCCTTTGGTGTAAACCGGTAACACTAGGACTACACGGATATAGAAAAAAGAAAGAAGGGTGACCATTTTACCCTTCGGATGCAGTGTTGATGATGCAGTGTATTCTCTCCTATAAACAGTGATCATCATACGTTAGGTTCCCTGACTCGACAACCGATAGGACACCCTTTTTCTAGTTTCCCTCTTAACCACGTGTCTCGGGTGTGCCATTACCCCTGTGACGGGATGCGACACCGTCTTTGAACGATTGGGTTATTAGCCATGTGTTCCACGTGTATCGTTATGCGTGTCACTGGATGCATCGCCATCTTTGACTGGTAGAGTCATTAGCCACGTGTAGTGGCTGTACCCTTATACATGTGATCGGAAGCAGGCAATTCTTTGACTCGTATAACAGTGCAGGATGGGATGATGGCCGTGACGATAGTGAACACTCAAGGCAGCGATCTTGAAGAAAACCAGTTTATTAAGAAATCCTCGTTGCAATTACACAATGTCAACATGAGATGGTACTAACATGTCTGCCCGTCTGGACCACCCATCTCTAAGTCCCCCGTTGAACGCGTGAGCTCTCTTAGTTTCCCGAAGCTCAATCGTGCTCACGCATTCAATATATCTTTCCCCATTCTGCGCATTCTGTGCATTCCTAAATTCTTAACATAACAGAGATGGTACTCTGTTACATTCCTCCATATCCCAAATAAGACTTTTTCTGTAAAGAAAAAGTCTTAACCTTTAACCTACTCTCTAATGTATTTCCTTTTAATACCATTCCCAAAAATCTACTTGACTACATATACCTCATACCTTACATCACATCTTATACACTACATATTACATCTTACAGCTTATACCTTACCTCTTATGTCTTACATCTTATGTCTTAATCTTATGTCTTACATCTTATGTCTTACAGCCAACTGCTATGTTTCTTCACAGAAATTGTGAAATCGTATTACTTCTTCTTCTTGTTTTTACCAGTAACCCCATAACTGCAATCCAACAAATCATAAAGTCACTCCCACACGACAGAAAGAGAAAGGATCGGTGCGCACCGAAGATTCAAAGAAGTAGAACTCTTTCTTTAAAAAAAACCACACTTAGCTAAATCACACACACCTTTACCCCCCTATGTCATTTGAGACTTTATGTAATAAAGTCTAAAACAATTATATCTTCTACAGTACCACTTATTATGGTAACCGGTTACGCTGCTATCTACAGCATCAAATACCAACCAAGTGTCTATATATTACAGACACCAATTTTTTAACTCTGAACCTTATCTCAAACTCACATTGTAATGTTAACCACAAAACATATCCCGAGGACACAATTAAAAAGGTCTATTATCCCTTACGACCTCCTCCAACATTATACCCATCCCCTCACATAACTTCTATACCTCACTCAGAATTCTCTCGCCAAAAATTTTAGCGACCCCTTATTGTCCATTTATTATGGGCATATCTATTAAAACCTCCACTTATGCCGTCATCAACAGCAACAATAAACTACCCCCAACTCCTGTCTGTGACTGTTTGCAATCAACTTTATCTCAGTCCATATCTCACGGACCCTCTAAAACCCCTTGTCATTATGTCTCCACTATGTTCATTTCTTACTATTTTTCTGCTATCCACAGTGTCTAATCACTCTTCAGATTTAAACATGGATTCAATTCATGTTTTTGCTATTTGTCTGGGGTAACCCGTTACCCAGTTCTTCTTCTATAACCCAGCAACCCTGTGTACATCATGGCTCTTCTGACCCCATGGAAACTATGTTTAACACTTTCTCCTCATTTACCCCACTGCTATATTAATCTTTTCTTCCCCCATATGGCTTCCAATCCATATATTTCCAATCAATGCTGACTTTAGTGTAACTCTAAACCTTCCCATAACCATCCCCAGTATATTTTTCCACTACTTCATAACCATATCAACCTCATTATGCTGATTATCACAGCCACAAAATACCCATGAACTTACTCTTCACAAAGAGGATGTGTCTCTCTATTAGCTCTCAGTAGTTTTATTAACTCTTTTCTGAACGAAGGGTCCTAATTAAACCCTATATATTGTCTTTATTCTAGACAAAACTATGTAAACTAAACATAACTTAATTAACTACGTACAAAACAGCGAAATAAAATCACAACAGGATATCATACCCCCCCCCCCAAATTTTTATAACATCATTTATGTTTCCCCTCATATCAATTAAAGATATGATGATGATGGTGATGATGATGGTGATGACGATGGTGATGATGATTAAAATAATACTACATACATCCTAATCTATTGTTACCTAATACTACTGGTCTCTTTTACGGACCAGTAGTTTGTATGCACAATTCTAAGAACACCATAATCCTATTCTAAAATAATAACAATCATTTTACAGGACCAAATCAAGCAACAACAAAAAAAAAACATTATACATGAGGCAATAAAACAATTGTCTTCTCGCTAAAGAGAAGGTTTTCAAAAAAAAATAACTCCCTTCAAATTAACTACGTACAGTGGCCCCTTAACATTGGCCTCCTATATGAGCTATTCATTCCACTATTTCTATAACCTTGAAAACAAAACACTTCACCATATCTAGAATATCATCTTAAACAAGCTCTGTAAACTACAGGTCAACTCACTTTATCTATTACTAATGTGGCGATTATTCTAATGTCATCTCAATGTACCAGCCGTCATCTATCTACTCACTAACCTGTGGCTCGGCACACCAATTGTTTCCCTTGGATTTATACCAAACATCACTACTACTTCTTAATCATTATTACCGTTATCTACGGTATCTCCACTCTCCTACGTCTAACAAAACTTTGTCTATTTACTATAGACCTCCCACCAACACCTCTACTTACTGTACCAATAACTAATTCTACTTTTAAGTTTCTCGTCTATCCGACGCAATTACTTAACGTATCATTACTTTCTAACATCTCACCACGACTACTCTAAGCTATCCTCAAGTCTTTCCTAGCACTCTTGTATCGTGACGATAATCAAACCGGTCACCCTCCTCCGAACACGTTTTCCAACATTCATTTAACTAAGCTTGTTTACCTCCGTATCTTTCACTCTTCGTCTTCTTTATAGGGACTCTTTCAGAACTGCAACTCACGCCACTTATAACTGACGGACCTCACTTTCCTCATTTCTCAGTATTAGGTATTCCTGCTTCGACATGTTCCTGTCAAGAATACTAAACATTTTTTTTATGAAACATCATTCAGAGTGTTAACTCTCTTTCCATCAACCTGTCATACAACTTCCATAATGTCCTTCCCAAGATCACCCATTCCAACCAAAGGACATCACAATTCTCTAATCACGTTCTTTCTATCTCTCAATTTTCGCATACTCTATGTTCCACATTTTATCAACGTCACTTATCAACCACTCTTCGCATATTCACACGGACAGTTACACCCTACCTCGCTCTCACCTCACGACTATTCTCGCATCGCGGCAACCTAACGTGTCTATACTCTTACTTCACAACAACAATTTAAACATCAATTCAACATTCTAGCAATCACTCACCACAATCTAAGCGTATCGACGTCCTCTACACACATTGACACAAGATATATCAGCTTCACTCTTACATTTTATCTATGTATTTCACTTAGGCGACTTCATCACAGCTCAATCCAACTTCACTCATCACGACGAACACCTGTTTGACTACAGTTATACTCACGTATGAACAACGCATAACCAGACGAATTACTCTCACAATTCACTACTTTCTTATTTCTACTTTACTCAATCACTCACTCCTATACGAAGGTCAGACCCTATACATTATCTCTCGCAACTTATATCGCTTTCACAGCACTATATACTATCTCTTCAAAACAAACCTCATTCCGCTGAACCACTAATCTCGTAACCATCATTCTATACTTCTCCATACAACAACTTTCTCAGACTTAATCAGCTCTTCTTTCTCCACAAGCACGACGTAACTCGTATTTTTCAAGCATCCACTTCTACAGTCTTTTACTCCTAATATTATCGCGTTCAACTGGCTATTTTACATACAGGATACTCAATTCCTTCTCAATCTATATCTCCTCACCAGATACTCTCGGTTCGCCTGTCAACCATACTATACTTACTTCTCAAACTCCCAAGCGAAACTATCTCAGACATCACGTCATAGCTCTGAGTCAAAGCATTTCTAGTACTTAGTTTATCTCTCACCCTCTACTAATTCTGTGCTGAATCTACTCCATTTTAATCACATCAGTTATACATCAGTCAACCTGATTAACTCTCCATTCTTTCCATTCCGGACAAAGGAGTATTTTTACCTAGTTTACTCTCCCTACATCGTAACCAAACAGAAGATATCCTGTATTACGTATCCACGTAAAATATCATTTGCCGTAACTCTCTATCCTCAACAACACCATCGCCTACCCTGTACTATGCGATGCTACACCAAAAAATTCATCTGCCTATTTTAGACAGCTCACATATCTATATGCTCACACCGCAGTTCTTCTCATAAGCCAAAACTATTTCATTTTCCTTCTTCACCCATGGAATTTTAACAGTTATAGAGTGTGTTCAAGTTAAATATTTCGTTGTCTCTCAATACATTAGTATGTCTTTTTCTAATTATGTCATCTTCACTATCTGTTGTTAAGCTGTTAAAGTACTCAGGTCTTAAAGTCATAAGGTCTTCTATTTTTCCTAAGTCATTTTCTGTCGTTGAGTAAACTCCCGCTATCTGTCTACTATTATTCTTCTTCTTAAATGATTTCTTTCCATTTCCTTTATTTGCGTCGGTCTGCTCACTGTTTCCTATATACCTTACGTAACGTTTGTACTTCCCCATCTCGTCTTCAGATGACACACTGATTATAGTTCCTTCATCAGACCCACAGCTTACTGCAAACAGGTCGCCCTATTCCCATAGTCATCTTTAGAACGTCTGACTTTCTTTCTCTTTCTCGGTCTTTGTCCCTTAGCCTTCCCTACTTTCTTGTCATATAAACTGGTATCTATTTCTAAAGAGTCATTAACCAAAACTCTGTCCGTCTGTCTACCAGTAACTACACTGTATGAGGGAACATCACGCTTCGATTCAGGATCTGCTCGTAGTGCAATTCTTTCATTCTCCGAATCATCAGTATTTATATCTGTTTCAGCATCACTATAATATGCGGCTGGTAGGAATATCTTCTCCGTAATCTGAACTCTGACAGCTAATATTCCTACACCATTTGGAAATTAGTTTCATGTCTATACCTGAGGAACTTGACACGGCAGTACCTCTATTTACTATCATACTACTATTTCTTTCTTCAATACTTTTCCTCTTTGGCTTTCTTTCGTCCTTGTTTCTCGTCTGTCTATCTTTCTTAACTTCAACCTTGTCTCCCTTAGTCAAATGAGTTGGTTTTAACTGAGTTTCTATTAAGTCAGTTTGACTTCCCTTTGTTATCTTGCTGGCTGGTTGTACCTGGACCTTTTTCTCTATTGTATCTACCTGAGTCTGCGTACTATTTTCTATCGTATTACCTGCCTGCGTCTGTGTATCTCGGTTTATTTTCTTTACTAATAACGTCGTCTTCTTTTCCTGTTCAATCTTAATATTAGCAAGTACTTTAGGAGTCGTTGAATTCTTATCTTTGTATTCTACTCTGTCCTTCGATCCTGACTTCAAATATTGTCTTTGTCTCTTTTCAAACCAGTCGTTACGTCTTTTTCTAGCGGTTGCACTGTGAGAGGGCCAACCCCATGATTTCTTTGAAAGGTTTCTCTCACGCCCATTTTTGTATCTATGGCACTTATACAAGTCCGACATTCCATAATTACTTCTCCTTTCACCATCCTCTACTTTATAGATATTGGGTCCTGGTTCATCGTAACCAGCCGCATACATGGAATCATATCGTCTTCTGTCTTCATTAAGTACTGGCTGTCTCCTATTATTCCCTCCTACTCTGTTGCACTGTACATTAAATCTATAGGTCTCTAATCCATTTGTTCTTCTCCTTAACCTTTCTACAAAATTATTAACCTCATCGACCGCTACTTTCAATTCCTGCAACCATGCAGTCACACGTCCTAATTCCTTATTCATATTTATCCAGTATGTTGTATGTTGACAATGTTCGGCAATGTAATCCAATCCACTATACACTATTATGAATCAAACAAGATGCTGTTTTAGTATTTTATCTAACTTTGCTATTTACACCACCAAATACCTGTCCTAACGAAATATCTAGGGCCTCCATATTGTAGATCTGAAATATGAAATACCCCCGTACAACACAAAATTGCAATATATATCACTATATTAATGTAATAATAATCTTATTCAATTCCAAGTTAATTATTATAACACGAAATTTATATGTAAATTTTATAATTTTACTTACTTAATTAAATCAATATTGTTCTATACCTTGCCTCCTTTGCGTTATCCGTTCAGTCACAAGTATTTGTTCCAGTTTGTGAAGTCCAGAGCATGGGTGTCTCAGTTTTTTGAACGATCAAAGAGCAGCACTTTCCGACAGCAAGTTTCAAAACGATCAGACAGCGATCAAAGAACAGCACTTCCCGACAGTAGGCTTCAAATCGATCAGGACAGCGATCAAAGAGCAACCTTGGTCAGCTCCCTGAAACAACGATGTATGGCAGCGGCTTTGGTAGCCCGTTGAAACAAACGACAACGCCGGTGGCGGCTTGGACAAACCTCTTGAAAATAGCAAAAATCAGGCTATGGTAAGCCCTTTAGAAGCGATAATTCCAGGCAACAGCTATAGTAAGCCCCTTGAAAACGATAAAGTTCAGGCAACGGCTTGGGTAAGCCTCTTGAAAATGATAAAGTTCAGGCAACGGCTTTTGTAAGCCCCTTGAGTGATGAACGACAGTAATCAGCGACAGAAATCAGCGCCTCTGGTTCACAAACAGGCTGTACGACAATGACTCAGCCGACAAAACTTGATAACGATCAGATGTCAATACTTGATGATGACGACCAAGGTTAGCACTAGGTGATGACTGATGACCAAGGTCAGCACTGGGCGAAAACAATCAATTACTGATGATTGACAGCATCAATGCAGGATTAAATCATGGTATACTTGCAGAATCATTCCTGGTCAAACCCAGCATACGAGAGTCAAATAACGTCCCGACCTTCTGACCTTCCCACAATAGACCAGGGGTTGTCAAGCCTGTTTCTGCCGTGTCCTTCAAAAAACAAGCCGAACGTTATAGTACCGACCTCTATTTTCTTGAAACACCGATAATATAGAATGGCGTTGGTCACACAGAGTGACGTTGATCATACATAGTGGCGTCGAGTCAGTATCTCCTGACCTTCACATAATATTGTTGCCTGAGAAACCACAACAACTACCCCTGGGCGGGCTTTCAGTTGCTGTGTCCCCCAAAATTACTAGGCACGATAATCATCTGCATTCTATGTTCCATCATCAAGGAACTTCTCCAATTGTGTAAAGTAAACCACTTTATTTACCGCGTACATCCCATCTCGTATCCTGGTCACGGCACCAAATAAGTCAGCTATAACAGTGCAGGATGGGATGATGGCCGTGACGATAGTGAACACTCAAGGCAGCGATCTTGAAGAAAACCAGTTTATTAAGAAATCCTCGTTGCAATTACACAATGTCAACATGAGATGGTACTAACATGTCTGCCCGTCTGGACCACCCATCTCTAAGTCCCCCGTTGAACGCGTGAGCTCTCTTAGTTTCCCGAAGCTCAATCGTGCTCACGCATTCAATATATCTTTCCCCATTCTGCGCATTCTGTGCATCCTAAATTCTTAACATAACAGAGATGGTACTCTGTTACATTCGTTTTCGCCAATGAGCCCTTGTCTCGGCTGTACCATTACACATGTGACCGGCTGTGACGCCATATTTGACCAGTTTAAGCGAATGAGACGTAGTCTGGATGTAGCAATAACCCATGTGTGATAGGGTGCGACGCCATCTTTGACCGGATGTAACTATTGTCCATGTGTGTCGACTTTACCTTTAGGTGTTATTGACCAATACAAAATCAGTGCTCGAGGCGGTCCTGTCAGGGAAATTGCCGATAGTAAGGACACTACTTTCTGAACTTAACAGCCGGCATAACGTCTTGATGATGTCATCGATCACTTTAACCATCATCATGTCACTACAGTACCTTCCCCTTCAATTTAAGGGGTCAGTTGACCACCCTCTTGACACTTTGATCAGTACTTGACCCGTACCTGAACACCACTTGACCACCTCTTGATCATCATCATGTCACTATACCTACTTTCACAGACAATTTAAGTGGTCATTCGACTACTTGACTCCTACTTGACCACTATTTAAACACCACTTGACCACCTCTTGATCATCGCCATGTCACTATACCTACTTTCACAGACAATTTAAGTAGTCACTTGACCATTTACCACTACTTGACTACTACTTGACCACGTCATCGATCACTTTAACAAACACAGGTTCACTACACGTACTTTCCCGTACAATTTATGTGGTCACTCGACCAGTTAACCACTACTTGACCGCTACTTGGCCACTACTTGACCACTACTTAACCATTGCTTGACCACTAATTTACCACCCTTTAATCATCACCATATCATTACAACCTCTTTTCCCTAAAATTTCCTCAATTTACCACTACTTGACCACTGCTTGATCACTGGTTGACCACTAATTTACCACCCTATAATCATCACCAAATCATTACAACCACTTTCACCTAACATTTTCCTCACTTGACCCCTACTTGACCATCTGTTGACCACTAATACCTGGTACCCACCCCTTACCACCGAATGACACTACACCATATCCATTGCAATCAACGATATTTAGCTTTGAAGGTTTCATTTGTAACTCGTGTGATGTTAGTGAATAAGCTACTATGAACATCTACATAGCACTAATAACCACCCTTATCAACTAATTTCACTAACCCATACCCACTACTATCCGCACCGCACCTTTTATTTGTACTAATGTACACCACCAATGCGCTAACAGTTCAAAATATTTTAACACACCACTCACCAATGTTTTTACAACCCGTTACTTAATGACTTTTCCATATACACCCCTCCACGTCTGTTATGAACCGACCGCCGTCACACCCGAACGAGATTTTCCCACACTTTGCCGACCAAAAAAGAAAAACAAACTTTATAACTGTGTCTATACATAGTTTAATAAAAAACATTATATACCTTACCTGACTCGTTGTTTATTTTAAATGTTTCATGTTGTATTTTGTATGTTATACACTACACATACCTAGCGTCACTAGACCACACCCACTCAGATGAGTCACTTCGCAACACCTCGGACCACGCCTAGTTTAAGAAATTTTTAAAAATGAGTTATCGCCCTTTGCGGATCTGGGAGTTATCGCCCTTTGTGGATCGGGATCGGTAATTAGTAATAATATATAAGATCCACAAAAATTCGCGTGCTTTCCACGTTACTATACTACTGACGAGGCTGAAGTTTTATTTCCTATCGACTGCAAGGGATTTCCAAAGGACTGTTAACTCTCTTTTCCAGCCATATTGGTAAATGTTCAGTTATTTAATTTGTTAACTTGTCGTTCCATTCTACCTATGCAAGATGTTTGGTACTCACAATGGAGTTGATAAATAGTTTGATCTGGAGTTCAGTGACAGAATTCCTTTCACAGATGGAGTAGGTATCCGGGTTATTTATATCTCTGATGATTGGGTCAGCAGCAAAGAATGATGGGTTTACTGAAAAAAAGTACTCAAATATTAATATTATTATATTCAACCTGTTCTGATGTGTGATTATCAGCAAACGAATTAGTAAGAACATCAGAGGAAATGTGATTTCTAAGACAAATGTTTCGAATACTTTACTCGTCAAAGTAATTAACAAGTTAATAGAAAAGTCTAATAAGAGTAGAAATGACATAGTATACAATTATAAGAAAGAGATAAAGAAAACCATCAAAATCTATCATTTACTGCCAATATAGTACCTTGCGGTTTATGTTCGAGGAGAGGGGGGGGGGGGGGGGTTTGAGCCTGAGGAATTAAGGCCTCCTGAAGGAGAATTTGGTTTTCTACACGTTGCGATCAACGGTTCAACTCCAAGTTGATTTTCTAAGCGATTGCACTTTCAATATAAAGAGGGGCAACTGATAGAAAACATCGTTGTCACTGGGGGAACAAAATCAACGATGGATGAGGCAGCAATTGTGGAGGAGCAGCGGCTGAGTGCCTAGAATGCCGGATTCTCATTAGGGAGACCCGGGTTCGAATCCTCTGTAAGGTGTGGACATTTTTTCTGTCATGGGCAAGAAGAAAACTCTAACCTGCACATTTCGCGGCAACTGCACCTGCAAGGCGACCTTAATTCTTCAGGCTGAAAGACACCACGCTCGCCATAAACCGCAAGGTACTATATTGGCAGTAAATGACAGTTTTTGACAGTTTTATTTATCTCTTTCTTATAATTGCATACTATATAATGTTCTACTGCACAGTTCCCGATGACTGCAATAGCCAGGTGGCCTTAAATCCTCAGGCTCAAGACACCCCCCCCCCCCCCCCCTCTCCTCGCCATACACCGCAAGGTACTATCTATATTGGCAGTAACTGTCAGATGAGACAGAAGAAAATGTAACGATTCTGAATGACCAAAGACATTCAGATGAAAAAATATAATATACAGAAATAATCTAAAATACGAAGAGCCGAGATCAGTGGAGATGCACTAATACCTTTGTCATCTGGCTGGGCACATGATGATGTTGATTGACCATGTTAGCAGACTGAAACTCACGTGCTCTCGGTTGTTTAGACACGTGACATACACTTCCGGTGTAATCAACAACCATAACGAGTCAATGGCATAGTTGCCATTCTAGATATTTAATATCCAGATCTAGAGGTTTTTGCCTTGGTCTGGATACAGTTTTCTGACATTTGGATGCTGGATGCAATTCTAGATACTTTTCATTTGGAGTCGGATATTTTGAATACTTTCTAGATTTTACTTTTCTTTCGGTGTCATTTACCCATTTTATGTTTGGTCTGGACGCGCGTAAATTATGGTAACTGCCATTATTTAAACTTTGAACTGACTTGGGTCAACACTCAACAATCTTGCACCCCCCCCCCCCCACCCGTTCATAGTATATTTATATGTTCATAGTAGCTTATTCACTAATATCACACGAGTTACAACAGCGAGGTGTTGCAGCCGCTTAACCACTGATAAAGTTAAATTACTTGACGATCTCACTTTGCTATTTCACTCAATTGGTAAAAGACTTATATTGTCAACTTGTAAAGCTGACTTGTTCACTTGCACTATAGAGAGCTATTTGGCTCCCAAGCCATACCTGAGATACCAAAATCGAATCAAAAATTGATGGTTTAAAAACAAAAGGACTGTTTCCAGAAAATGAAGAGAACAACTTAAGAAAGCGCTGTCAAGATTTTCTTGTCTCATTATTCGATCAACTGAAGCAGAGACTTCCTGAAAATTTAGATGTATTGAAAAATATTTCACTCTTTTCTATTAACAACATAACTCAGCCAGTAAAGGACATACCTAAATATTGAAGTTATTAAATTTTTAGGGGCTACTGATAATAGTGTGGCGGAAGCAGAATATTAGTTAACAAAAATAAATTTGGTTGACTGGACAAACAAAACAGAAACTTAAGCTTTTTGGAGTGAAGTAAGACAATTTAAAGATGTCTCAGATAACAGTCCATTCTGTGAGCTCTTTGAATGTGCGAGGTCTGCCATGATACTACCCCATTCAAATGCTGATGCGGAAAGAGTTTTCAGTACTGTGAATTATACAAAATGTAAACTAAGAAACAGGATGAAACTTGATCTCTTAAATGCTATATTGACAATAAGATTTGGCCTGATGAGAGCAGGAAATGCTGTTCAACTTATCAGTATCAGCTCCCTGATCGTGTAATAAAAGAAATTGGAACAGCTAAAGTATACCAGAGTCATTTTGAATCTGAAGCTTCAACTTCATCATCCAAGCTAAGTGCATCTTGTGAGACAGGCATCAGTGAAGATGAGGACATGATCCTATAATAGGTAAGTCACATCAATTTACTTTTTAATGTTGCATATCCCTTACAGGATGGTGCAGTCAACATCAGAATTTTTCAGCTGCTGTTGATGTACAAGGCAAGATTACGCTCAGTAGTTTGCCATTGCTTTCTGAGCGACCGGCTCACATACCCCTGTAAGTTACCAGCGCGGCTCGAACCGCTGTCGGTTTGGGCGCAACTGCGTTACTCACGGGAATATACGGGATTACGGCGACAGCCGTAAACTTTTCGCCAGGGAGAGCCGCAGTCACATCAATACATACGTAATTTCTTACTTTCTCAATCTGGATATTTTTCCTAGATACTTTCCAACGAAATCTAGATATTTATGGATGTTGTTTGGGCCGTTTCTAGATACTTTTGGTCAAAAAAAAAGTGGCAACCCTGCTCAATGGAAGGCGGGTGTTATAAACCTCATCTGTTGGCGTGATACGTGATATAAGCCTCAGTTCATTTTCTAGTCAATGGTATCTCTGGTTGTCATTCAAGGTAAGTTTCGATTGATTGAAATCATAGCTGTAAACTTAGTGTAAACACTTTATGTGAGTGTCAGTAGATGACTGAAATCATAGCTGTATAAAGTATTATTAGACTATTAATTACTATCTATTATTAAATTAAGTAGTATATACTTTATAACTTAAGATACAATATATGATACATATAACATAATCTTATTCTAACAATAGTTTTAATTATATAATATAAATTATTAAAATATTATTATTTTTATAATTCAGTAACCACACGTGAGTGTTAGTAATAGCAATTTTGGTCAATATTGAAAAATTTGATTTTTACTTATGAAATCATACCAGTTAGGAGGATGACAAGACGAATCCAACGGTATCTCAACGAAGAATATACGTTAATTCTAAGCGGAGTTATAAATTTTTTGGTGACGTAATTTAATACCAGGAAGTGCAATGATAACCTAAGAGATAAGTAAGATTTTATCGCGGCCCTAAAATTGGAAGCTGAGAAATTCTGCCTTCTATTACCGTGGCTTGTTTATTTTTAAACGGACAACGTTGTGCCACATATCATTGCGTCCGGGGCGGCGAGGCCTAACTTGACGTATTTTTTACTTTTTGATAGCATGTGCCGTGACCTAATTAACAATTTAAAATGGCCACCAATTGTTTATTATTTGCCTTCTACTATTACTATTTACGTTTCCTTGATCTGTTGACTATACACTGCATTATCTTTCTATTGTTGATAACATTTCCTGCAATATATTAGTTAGTCTTTCCTCTTGAGCCCAAGGCAGCGCATAGGGCAGTAGTCCCATTTATATTAATTAAATGCCTTGTGAAATGTTCGTCATTAGTGAAAGAACAATTCATGAAAATGTACTCATATTGTCTTAATGTACCAACTGCATTGCAACAGCTTTCTTTTGTTGATTAAATATCATGCATTATTGTAAGTAAATAAGTTTGTAACTGCTGTATAAATTAATCAGTAGTTAATTAATTATTAAAATATTAAATTAAAAAAAAAAAAAGTAAATAAAATATTCGCTAATAATGGATATCTACTTCTGCTCAATAATTACACTGTTCTGTATCTAGAAGTGAGCAATTAATAATTAATATTTAAATACTAACTTTAAAAAACTCATAACTTATTTCACAGTATTTTATTTAAATTTAAATAATTACGTACTGGTGCACTGCTAGGAAATAAGTTAAGTACTCCAGGTTTACAGAGATGGGTCTGAAAACTGGGTTTCAAAATTATTTTCAGTCATGTCAAATGCTGAAATATTATACAAGTACACAGATACATTACTGCTACAAATGACACTTGTATTTTGTTTAAGTTTAGTAGCTAAATTACCAGTTCTAATTATAAATAAATATAGGCCCGCTAAAGTTTAGTACTATTGTATGGTATGGGCGCCGCCATCTTTAATTTTGTCTTATGAAGGCCATGTCACGAAATATTTTGTCCTGAACTCCAGCTAACACCAGCTGTGTTGAAACTCTTCACATTTATGTAAAATTGTACGAGGGATTCATAAATGGATTAAAAAGTTAAGTCTTCTGTTTACTTTCAGGAGTTATAAGACAGATGTGCTTACTATTCGTGAACAGACTGGGAAAAAATCCAGAAAAAACACTTTGTCGGCATAAATTTTTGACATTTTAAAAGGAGGTCCAATACTGCAAAGATCAGAGTAGATTCCCCTGTCGTCGTACCACGCTGCTTTCGAAGAATTAAATTCTTGTATGACATGCTAACAA
This sequence comes from Cepaea nemoralis, assembly GCA_014155875.1. Lineage (NCBI taxonomy): Eukaryota > Metazoa > Mollusca > Gastropoda > Stylommatophora > Helicidae > Cepaea > Cepaea nemoralis. The sequence goes on along the minus strand of JACEFZ010011583.1, from coordinate 40,095 downwards.
CCGGAAGTGATCATTGGACGCAACTAATTGCGCGCGAAATCAAGCTCGAGTCCCAAGACAAAGCCCATAAAGTTCAATAATTCTGACATTGCTATTAGTAGATAGAGATTTTTAAAACAGTTATACTATTTATATAGTGACTATAGTATATTATTATTATTATAAATGTGGCCGCATATTTATATACTAATTTTATTGCTATTTATTTATACAGCAATCTTCTTCTTCTTCAGCGTTCCGAGCCATTGAGGTTCTTTGCTGCAGATACAATCCGTCTCCATTCATCTCTCTGGTTAACCCTCTCTTGCCAGTCGTTGATTCCAAGTGCTTGTAGATCTGTGTATATATATATTATCTCTCCACCGTCTTCTTGGTCTATCTCAGGGTCTACGCTCATTTATTTCCTGAGTGTAAGCGAGTTTTGTTTCCCTATTATCTTCCATTCTTTCTATATGCCCCAGCCATTGTAGTCTATTAGCCTTCATGATACCAGTGATTAGCGGGGTCTTAAACAGATCATAAATGTCTTTGTTACTTCTTCTTTTCCACTCTCCACTTTGTGTATCCCTAATGGGTCCAAAGATGCGTCTTAAAACTTTGTTCTCAAAGGTTTGTAGCAAGGCTTCGTCTCCTTTCGTTGTACTCCAGGTTTCAGAGCCATACAGCACAACTGGTCTGATCAGTGTTTTGTATATTGTGATCTTGGTGTTACGAGATAGCGCCTTTGATTTTAGTAGATGTTGTAGTGCATAGTATATCTTATTTCCAGAATTAATTCTAGTTTGTATTTCTTCCCTTATTATGTTGGAGCAGTTGAAGATTGTACCCAGGTATTTGTATGTTTCCGTTCTTTTAATGGTCATATTATCTATTTGTATGTGGCCAGAGTTTTTAGCCATTCCTTCTCTTGAAATTACCATATATTCTGTCTTATCTTGGTTGATAACCAGCCCCATCTGTTGGGCTTTTTCCTTTAAGTGAGTCAATATTTCCAATGTCTTTTGTTCATTTTCCCCTATAATATCTATATCATCTGCATAACCAAGCAGCTTGGATGTTCCTCCAATATCACATTCCTCCTTTACCCTCCTTACAACTTTCTCTAGAGCCAGATTGAAGAGTAGCGGCGATAGTGCATCACCCTGTTTCAAGCCAGATGTTATTTGGAAAGGGTCTGATTTCCTGCCTTTATATGTTACTATATTATAAGTATCTTCCATGCATAGTCTGGTCATGTTGATTAACTTCCTTGGTATTCCAAATTCCCGCATAGCATTCCATAGACTATTCCTATGGACACTATCATAAGCCTTTTTAAAATCCACAAACATGTTATGGAGATCTCTTTTATATTCCCAATTTTTCTCGGCTATTTGTCGTAAGATAAATATCTGATCTATTGTTGATCTGTTTTGTCTAAAACCCGCCTGGTAGTCACCTAATATGTATTCTGAATATGGTTTTAGTCTATTTAGTAATACTGCGGATAGTATCTTATAGCTTATGGACAGTAGTGATATTCCTCTATAATTTTCACACTGGAACTTGTCTCCTTTCTTAAAGATAGGTATCAATAATGACTCTTTCCAGTCATGGGGTAATTCTTCAGTCCTCCAGATTTTTATTATTAGTTCGTATAGCTTTAGATGTAATGCATGGCCACCCGCCTTTATAAATTCAGCAGCAATTCCATCAGCCCCAGTTGCCTTATTGTTTTTAAGTCGTGTGATTACATATAGGATTTCTTCAAATGCAGGTTCTTCAATTTGTTGTTCACACGTTAGAACCTCTTCCTGTGGGAAAGTGTTACTTGGAGCTTTACAATTTAGTAATTCAACAAAGTATTCTTTCCATGTGTTGCACATTTCCTCATTGGTATTTATAATATTCCCATTTTTGTCTTTTAAACCATATGTGTTGTGTTGGTGCCCTCGTTTCATTGACTTCAGTTCTTTAAAAAACTTTCTGGATTCGTTTTTCTGGTGATTAGTTTCCATATCTTTGATTATATTACTCATATATTCTCGCTTCTGCTGTCGAACTATTTTTGTAGCCTCTTTACATTCATTTCTATATTGCTCTTCCTTTTGGATGTTGTTGATGTCATTTAGCCATAGCTGTCTGGCATTCTTTTTCCTAATGACTGCTTCTTCACATTTTGGATTGAACCATCTGTTCTTTCTATGCGTGGTTAACACACCGAGACATTCTTCTGCGGTAGATTGAATTGTATTCTTGATGTTCAACCAAGTTTGGTCAACGCTTTCCTCCAACAGGTTTTGTAGAATTTCAAGTTTACATTTTATTTCATCTGCAAATTTCTCTTTGACTGTAATTTCTTGTAGTTTTTCTCTGTTATATGTTGGGTGTAACCTTTGTAGTTTAGCATAGAAAGCTCTCTTAAGTTTTATTTTAAGTTTCGCCCCAACGAGGAAGTGGTTACTGTGGCACTCAGCTCCTCTATAGCTTCTAACTTGTTGTATGTTTGATGCATTTTTGTTGTTAATTAAAATGTGATCTATTTGATTATAGGTTCTCTTGTCACATGATTTCCAAGTTTGTTTATGTATATCCTTTCTTTGCAGTCTGGTACTGCTGATCTGCAGTCCTTTGGCTTCTGCTAGGTTGATGACTCTCCATCCATTATCATTTGAAGTTGTATGTAGGCTTTCCATACCGGCAACTTTTTTATGAGTTTGCTCTCTACCTATTTTTGCGTTGAAGTCTCCCAGCACAATCAGGATGTCCTGTTTGGGGGTTTCTTCTATGACATCTTCCAGATCATTATAAAAGTCTTCTTTAATATCATCTTCTTTCTCTTCAGTAGGTGCATGTACATTAATCATCGTTATATTTTTCCATTTACCTTTTATTCGTAATTTACTAATCCTATCATTAACAGCTTTAAAGTTTAGAACGTTCCCCCATAACTCTTTTTTGATGACAAATCCTGTTCCTAATTCATGTTTATTTTGGGTGTTTCCTCCATATATTATAATCATTCCATTTTGCTCTAAAGTACCCTCTCCTGGCCACCTTATTTCTTGAATTGCTGTTATATCCAATTTATACTCAACCAGCTCCCGGGTTAATTCTTCGGCCGCTCCAGCTCGATATAGTGTCCGTACATTCCATGTTCCAAATCTCAAAAGTCCTTTAACGTTCCAAGGTCGATGTCCAAATAAGTCAGTCCGAATTCGAGGCTCATGTATCTGTTTCATAACAAAATGGATTTTACAAAGGTGGGGATGTTAACCCCACGCTTCAACCCCCAACCTGGAGGACCAGGGTGTTTCTCTGTCTGTTCTCTACCCTTTGACCTGTCCAGCTTGGGAGGCCCTGCTGGTAGCTACGCTACCGCCGGCATAGCTCTCGGGGTCATTGAGAAACTCAAGCTCCCCCAGCACGACAAGGTTGAAACACCATCGGGGGAGATACAGCAATCTAGAAGTTAATTTGTAATAATATTAGTTAGACATGTTAAATATGAATGTAATAAGTAAGTATTGATTTGTGTCAATCATCATAGTCATGTTCACATGTGTAGAAGAGTTTACAATGCAAAACAGTGACACATACGCAAATAATCTAAAATCTAAACTGGCTATTGAAATAAATTAATGACACAAAAAGTTCAACATATAATTTCGTGTTGTAAAGTTGTCTATTACTATTACTATTAATAATGTTATAAATTATTTATTATTATAACAAAACATGTATGTATACATATATTTTAGACTAAGAACAGTAACAACATTGTTTATTCCTGTTTTCATCATGAGTGAACTAAACTAAAACTAAACCAACATTTCGTGGATGAGGACATAGCAGCAAACCCTAGAAGTTTTTGGCTGTTCATGATAAGTGATTCCTGGCTAAGTTTACATTCAGCAGTTTGCCATTGCTTTCTGAATAACCAGCATCCATACGAGGGGATCTGGCCGATGCTCAACGCTTAGAAGAAAGGCGAGACGCACATATAATCAGAATGCTACTGGTATTATTGGGGTTGGAACTCTTCGCTGGCTGCTGAGGATGGGGACGGAGTGCTTATGGGAATGCCCCGAATGCTGTGATGTCGATTCCTCAATCAATCAACCTTTAGCTCTAGTTACTTATTTGGCACCTTTCACAATTGAACTTCTGGCTTTCCTAACAACAAAGGATTTGTGTTTTAATATTATAAAATTTTCTAATTTCATGTTTTTCTTTAGATCTGTTTGTGTTGTTCCTGATGAAGATTAGTATAATCATATGGCAAATGTTTTATTTTCCCTTGATATTTCCATTTTCTTTTCTTCATTCGCTCGCCTTGAACTCGAGCGTAGACCACATGAACACACTACAACCACTTGTAGTTGCACGCAACCAACAACTAACTATCTTGAGTGCATGGGACTGATGTTTTATTGTGAATTAACTTTCGCTTTAACCAGTGTCCTTTGCAACCAGGAGAACACACTCTGATTTTTGAGGTACTTGTAATTTACATTTCTAATCAAGGACAAGTCAGTATTTTAACCCAACTGACCTGTGTAGAGAAGTTGAACCTGCTACCCCGTTATGAGCACACCAGAAGTTTAAGAGCAAGTGCATGTGTCTTCTCAGCCATTTTGACCTCTATGTTTACTTATTAATTCTGCATTTACATTTTTATGATTTTACCCACACAATCCGCATAATGGTATTTATCCATTTGTTGTGAAGCAATACGTTTTGGTTCTTAAGTAACACTGACACTTTGTGAGTATAATGTAATAAGTTTTGGTTCACAAGTAACACTGATTGTAACATTTTTCAGATGCAAGCAGAGACAAATGGGAAGACACTGATTTGTGGCATTAACGCAAATGACATTAATGACCAAATGGCGAGGTTGGAAACATTTTTTGTTGAGTTAATCTTTGTCAGTGTATGTATGTCTAAATTTCTACCTGTTTACATTGATACAAACAATGAAATATTGGAAAAACTTCATCTAGGCTAAACAGAAACAGATGATGGCATATGTGACATAAGTTTGATAAGGAGAATTGAAATGACAAAGTCCATACTCAACAGTATGAAGCACACCTCTATCCAAAAGATGTTAAAAAGATTTTGTTTTAAATGATTTAAACAATAGTCAAACCAGAGTTACTATAGTCAAGAGCTAATAAAACATTCACAGAAGCTAATGAAGTTGGGTAGAGGATAAGAGTGGATAAAAGACAATATACAGATGGCATAAAAACATAGGCAAAAGTAGCAGTAGCGAAAGGAAACATCAGAGACCTTAACAGCACCACAAATGAAATAAGAAAATATAATCAACCAGAGAGCAGTGTCAGTGAAGTAATCTGCTGGCACTTGTTTTTAAATCCTCACTGACATGAATTTTTGGAAAATTGACACAGGCTGCCAGGTCGACACAGCTTAATTAAAATGAGTACAAGGAAATGTCCTGATGAGTTAAGGGTGACCAACGTGATATTGACTGCAGCATCCATTGAGTGCTGATTGGCCCGTAAACATAGCGGGCTAACACCATACACCTAGAATGCCTTAAGGGGTGTCAAAGATTCCTTACAATTTTTGTTTTTATAATCAACCTGGTGGACTAATAAAAAATATTAATGGGAATTTGTCACCAACATTAAAGATCAAATGAGCAGACGGCTGAATAGTTTGAGTATCTTCTGAATATACCAGTCCCAAATCACCCTCCCGATATCCAGTCTACAAAAATAGAGCTGCATATCCATGTTTAGAAATATTAAAAAATACACGTGAAAAGCTGCTGGTCCAGATGGTTTGCCAGCACAGACTGTTAAAAGCGAATATAAACGTCTTAATTGAATTACCACACCAATTATTTAGCAGTCTCCGATACCAAGAGGATGTCTAGTGAAGCTGCCAAAGAAAAGAGGTCTGCAGAGGTGAGAAAATTAATGAAGAACAATGTTATTGTCAAGTTCTGGGGACATATTAAGCAGGATAATTTTAGAGAGATTAAAAAAGGCTCCTCTTCATGCTTGTTTGTTTCCAGTTTCTCTGAATATCCTATTGTCTCATCAATGCAGGTTTCATGGTGATAATGACTGGATAAAATGTTGTAAGTCACATGCCAATGTGAATGCTTTTTTAAATAAAATGAATTCATGTTATTTTATGCTGTTTACTACATTGTGATTATTTTCACTTTTTACATTTGGAATATTGCATTTCACAGCTGTTTCTCAATTTGATTTCTGTAATAACTTTGTTTTATAACCTTCTGATTGTTTACCTTTGAAAATAACTAACAGTCCCAACACTGCTGCATTTATTATCAATTATAATGCAATGGTAGGAAAGGAATAGCAGAAATAGTTATTAACAAAAATAGTAAATGTTTTCTAACTCAGTGTCATGAATCATTTCTAGCTGATCAGAGGCAGTGCTGTAGATGGGTAGTAGCAATTTTCATGTTCCCAAATAAGGAGAATTCATACTGTGTTCATTCTTAAATTGGCAAATTTCCTGTTGCACGCTCTTGTAACACTTCCGATAGACTGCTCTGAGAAAGACATCAAGCCATATGTGTTAAAACCCGGTGTAACGAATTTGAGTCCCTTTGCTTTCAAACCCATTTTTCAGCCTTCTGTTAACATTGCGCTGGTCTCTGAGGCGAAGGGGTTATGGACACGGGTCGTAATTCCGTATACCCATGTTCGAAACACAGCTGCGCACAATTTGGCAGCAGACCGCGTTGCACTGGTTTTTTTATGAAATGGTATGGGTGCCAGCGGTTGAGAAAGCAATGGCAAACTACTGAACATAAACTTGCCAAGATATCAACAACAGCAAACAATGATGGTGTTGACTGCAAACATCCTTCAAAGATATGCAACTAACTTTTAAAAAATTAACATTGGGGAGGAAGCATTCATACATATTTATAGGGTTAGTGATATCTGCTGAATGTTTGCGGTTGTTAATAGTTGAATGCATTGTCTATATCCACAGCCACACATATATTTTTCATGACAATGCTCATTGTTGTCAATGAATCTTAGCATGTGGCGATTCTTTTCTGTATCTCTGTGTTACATCTCTGTCAGATGTCAATGTGTAGGGATTGATCTATTTGACTGTTATGACTTTACTATACACAGAGCATATCATAATCTGTGCTGTCTTGGTAACTAGTTGCTGTAAGTTTTACTAACATTTAATCAGAATTCATTCTTCTCATTCTCCTCCACCAACTTGTCTGAAATATATGCACACACATACAAACATACACTCTTCATATATTTATGTAGTGGTGTATATTTATAATCTATATTTGTATATACATTTATTTTCACACTATAACATATGTATAATATGTGAAGTAATTATATGCATAAACAAGAGGATTTCATTAAGCAACATGAATTTTACATTACTGTTTGTTTGCAATGGTGCAAAAAAATATTTTGTACATTACTCAACATAGTCCACCTGCCTGGCAACAGACTCCCTGCCCACTGTGTATGTATATATATATATATATATATATATATATATATATATATATATATATATATATATATATATATATATATATATATATATATATATATATATAAATTCTATGTTACAAATATTAAAATTCAATGCCACAAATAGCAACTGGGAATTTTTGTTCCTTCAGTGGACATGATGGAAAGCCAGAATCTAATGGCCGGAAAAAAAACCGTGACATCGGGTGCCTGCGCGAACATTGTGAGCGTCGTCAAGAAATCGCTATTTTCAAGTTGAGAAAAATCTGTAAAGATCAGGAGGTATGTGCTTAAATTCACATTTCATTCTCTTCACATTCTATCTGAATATTTTGTTTGTTTTTGTTTTCAGTTCAATCTCTATCTGTCTGTATCTTTCCTTTGCTCTGTCTCTCTTTCTCTCTGTCTCTGTTGCCATTACTGTATGTATGTGTTTGTGCATGTGTGTGTGTGTGCCTGGCTGGCTGCCTGGCTGTCTATCTGGCTGCCTGGTTGGCTGTCTGCCTGTCTGGTTGGCTGTCTTATAACATGGTAATATGCATTGTTTATGTTAACAACATTCATTTGACAATGTTTTTTCTATGTGAATGTAGCATGCACAATAGATAATTGATCTAGAAAAGATGTTTAATTAAAAGGAGCGATTGTAGGATGGGCCGCATGCCCAATTTGTGACCCTTTGAAAATGAAGTTCATTCCTTCTCTCTTTCTCTCTCATTCTCTCTACCCTCCCCCTCTCTCTTATTATACAATATTCTACATTCTGAGATCTGAACACTACTTTAAAGTGATGTATATAGTAGGAGGGAATATAGATTATGTTTAAATTTTACCCTATTTGTCATGAGGGTGCCCAGGTGTAAATCACGTTTGTATTGTTGCTGCACAGTTGGTGATGTGTGGCCTACAATCTTCTGGTGTAGACAACAGGGGCAGCACAATTCACAGATCACACACATAGAGATTACAGCTCAGTCTTTGAAAATGAGCACTCATATATGACATCTTCAATATATCTTATCTGACTGGATGATTCTTTAAGATCAAAACTCTCAGCATCCTAATGTCTCTCTTTGACAATGATGTATCAACACCACTAAATGTACAGTGTTAATATTGTCTCATTCCCTCTAATCTAGATAAACATTTAACTTTTTACTCACATCACCTCCTGGTTGACAAGTTGATTTGTCACAACCTGACATTTTTCAATTTATGATGGTAGTCTTCTTTAACCATATGTGAGATCTTTCAGTTGAGATCATATGATATTTCATGTTGCTTGCAATGTTTCACAGCTGACTTTAATACAACATTCATTCAATGTACAGTTGGCATCTGAAATTCTTATGCTTACAGCCTCACTGTACACACTTGCACACACTTCTGCTGTTAGAATTGGACTCTGTGTACCCTTGCGTGGTAATAATTTTTATGTAAAGCTTGACAAACTTCCATTTCATGCATCCCTTTTTGCTCACAGTGAGTTTCTTGCAGATGAGTCTTGTTCGTCATCTTCCGTGTCTGAGCTTATCCAACAGTCATCATCATCATCATCATCTTTCTTAAGATGGGTTAGGACACTATTCCATGCTCTGAGACAAATAGGCTATATTAGTGATTCTCAATCGGTGGGGAATTCCCCCCAGGGGGGAATTTTAGGGTTTCGGAAGGGGGGAGGGTGACCACAGATTGACAGACTCAAACTGGCTTCAGGACTACACAAAACGCGATCGTCCCCCTTTCTTGAATTATGTGTGAGCGTTGCATACAGCTGTGTCTCCAATCTGAGGAAGTTAAGCGTACTCGTGATGTTAAACTCCCCGATTATTTCAAGGTCGCATTAATATAAGAATCGATTACTTGATATTGTTTTTCCCTCCATACTTTACCCGTTCTGTACTTCTAGCTCTTCTGAAATTCATTTTATAACATAAGTAGACCTACAAATCATGTTTTATATAGACATCTAGACTTGTTCTAGTATGTGTTATTAAATTTAGCTTCCATCTTTACGTATACTGTGTAATTTTTGACTATTAAGGTCGGAGGGAACATCACAAACTAGAATGATGAAGATCGCATGCTGTAATGTGATATTTAATTGGCGGGAAATAGCCATTTCCTTTTCATACTCCAGTGATGACTATTTAATATTGTTATTGTACATTCACAGCGATTTGAATGCAAATGAATGCATGTTTGTATTCAACATCCATTGTAGTATTTAGACGCCAATTTTCATCACTCAACACGGAGCTGTTTATTGTTTTTTTTTGGGGGGGGGGGGAATACTCTCAATACGGTGAAGGGGTGCATGGGCCAAAAAAGGTTGTGAACCACTGGGCTATATGGTGCTAGCCTTATAATTTTATAATCTACTCTGCACTCTGGAGGTGATGTAAACTGTCGTCGTTTAAAAAAACTGTCGTTTACTGCCAATATAGTACCTTGCGGTGTATGGCAGAGGGGTCTTGAGCCTGCGGAATAAAGGCTGCCTGGCTAGTGCAGTCGCCGCGAACTGTGCAGGTTAGGATTTTCTATTTGCCCCCAACAGAAAAAAACCCCACACCTTACCGAGGGATCGAACCCGGGTCTCCCGAATGAGAGTCCGGCGTTCTAGCCACTCGGCCAGCCGCTGTAAACATTACTTAAAAAATATTTTATGTGGACCCATTTATTTGCTGAGCATACCTGAAGCTTGGGTCAGTTTATAAAAAAAAATGTCTCCAGAAACTTCCTTCACTGTGTACTGTTCCAGTAGTCACTCACAGATATACACTGCACATGGTTCACCAATTCTTCAAGGTCTGCCTTGATAATCTGAAATGGGATGGAACTCTGGTACTGGTTGTACAAATTCTCTCTTACTCTTTGTTTTGAGGGGACAAGATATTTATTTTTGGTTTGAATCAGCATGAGCTTGTGTAGTGCCACTTGCTGCTTGTTTACATAAAGTAAAGGGATGGCTGGTATGTTTGTCTGTTTTATGTGATTTTTTTCTGTAAGGGCTAAATAGGATTAGCTCCAGGATATCTTCCTTTATGGCCAAACTCTTGTGTGGTCAGACAGCATTAATTAGATGTAGTTTATTTAATGCTTAATTGTAGCAGATCAGCTGGGGCAATATCTTAAGGAAAATGCATACAATCATTATCACAACTGTGTTTTCAGAAAAAACTCGAAGAGATGGACTCACTAAAAAATGAGAACAAAAAGATGAAGCTGGAAAAGAAAATATTGATGGCAAAAGTCCTGGTATGTATTCTTGTGACAAATATTAATACAAATATTTCCTAACCACCTCCAACACTCTTAGATCTCCAGAAACCTCTGATATGGATTGTCACTTGAAACGTCTTCGTAAATCTTCACACATGCACACACTTTATGTACACACATCTGCAAGCTTCCACACATTTCTCTTAGCCAATGTTTTCTCACTGTGCATTTACACTGTACCCATATTGTTTGAATTTGAAATCAATAACTAACATCATTGACCTTTGTGAGTTCGCCAGCATGCTGAGTTTCCTTCTACAATAACCAAAGAAAAGACTCCATTAAAAAAAAAAAAATTGTATTTCGCCATCTGACCAGCCTTGTCATCTAGCACGGATGGGGGGGGGGGGGGGGGGGGGGGGGGGGCAAACTGCGGCCTATGCGGCCCAGCAACTGATATTATGCAGCCCTTGAGGGCATTTCGAAATAAAAACTTTTTTTAAAAGTTATTTTGTTAAATTTTACAGAATTTCATGTACCGCTGGGATTAATAATTGTTAATAATTATTTGTTAAATTATATATATATATATATATATATATATATATATATATATATATATATATATATATATATATATATATATATATATATATATATATGCCATTTTCTGATAGTGAGTTCATCAAGGAATGTTTGCTAGATGTAGCAAAAAATAAACAAACAAATTTGAGATTACTTTATCTAGGAGAACTGAAGTAAGACATGTTGACAAGATAAGTGACAATTTGATGCATAAGCTTCAAGATGCAAGTAAACAATTTTTGTGGTACTCTCTTGCATTGGGTGAGAGTACCGGTGTACATGATACTGCCCAATTATTGATATTTATATGTGGTATAAACACTTCTTTCAAACTCACTGAAGAGTTACTGAGTGTTGAGTCACTCAAAGACACAACCACAGGCCATGATATATTCAATGCTGTTACAAACTGTATTGAAAGAACTGGGTTGGTTTGGAACAAGATGGCAAGTGTTACAACTGACGGAGCTCATGCTTTGACTGTAAGAATTGTAGGTCTGGTAAAGTTGATAAGTGATAAGATTAAAACAGAAATCCTGACCATACATTACCACTTCACTGTGTGATTCATCAAGAAAGTTTGTGTAAAACTGTTTTGAATATCAAGCATGTTATTGACCCAGTTGCCATTGTCATCAACCTCATAAGATCATAAGGACTTAATCACAGACAGTTCAAGGCATTACTTGAACACCAGTGTTCGATGGCTGAATCTTGGCAAGGTGTTGAGGCAAGTGTGGTACCTCAGAGAAGAAATAGTGATGTTCCTAGAGATGAAGAGTATTGAATGTGACTTTAATACTTTGTCAATAAAGAGTGGAAGTAAGACTTTGTTTACTATTGAAATTATGGAATAGTTAACCGAATTGAAAGTCAAACTTCAGGGCAATGGTGTGTTTGCACATGAATTGTATGTACAAGTAAACTCATTTTAGACAAAGCTCTCACTGTTCTCCAGACAAGAAGTGAGAAAAGGTTTTATCACTTCCCTTTGCTAAAACAAGAAACCATTTCTGGTGAAATGACTGAAAAGTACAAAGCCCAATTAGATACATTGACTGAAGAATCTGGATGGAGATTCCAAGATTTTAAGAACTTAGAGCCCGAGTTCAATATTCTCAGTTCCCCTTTTAGAGCAGAAGCTGATACTGCCACAGGGGACATCCATTTGGAGCTACTTGACTTAAAAGCAGATCATGACCTGAAAGAGAACTTCAAGTCAGATGGTTTTGCTGGATTTCTATGGATCTTTATTAGAAGAATCATTTCCCAACTTGAAAAAACTTTGTAGCTAAACTTTTATCATTGTTTGGATCAACATAAATTTGCGAACAAACACCTTCTTGCTTGAAGGTCAACAAATCTAAGAATAGGTCTTTATTGTCGTACTGCAACTTGCATGCTGTCATGCGAAGTTCAACAAGTAAACTTGCTCCAGATTTCAAGAATATTGTCAACAATTGCAAACAGTTACATACATCTCATTAGAAATCAACAATATTAGTGACAATGTAGTCAGTTTGTGTCTAAATTAAGGCCATTGATAGATAATTTAAAAAAATTATTATAATACAAAATTCTTGTTAACAAATTAGTAAAAGTTTTTTTTCCATATTGTAAATTATATGTATAAGTGTATATGTAAAATAAAATTGCAATAATTAGTTATTTAATCTATATATATAAAAATCGGTGTGTGTATGTATGTATGTCCGTCCTTTATGCGTTCGCGAACGTGAAAATTTGAGATGAAATTTTCTACACGTTTTCCTTTCACTCCTGTGCAACCAACTGTGATAGTTTTATCTATCAGCTATTACCTTCCTAAAATTTAATTTTGTAACTACATGACTGAACATAAGAAAATATAAAAATATATGACAAAAAGGGATATAACTTTTAGTAGCATTGTTATTTCTTAAGTTAAGTCCCCTGGCTATAGAAATCTATATGAATTAAATGAGGTGCAGCCAGGTCAGACAGACTGACAGACAGACAGATAGTCAGGAACGGTAGCCAAGTTTACTTTAGATAGATCTCTTCCAATCATATTTTCTATCCATTCTTCTATTCTATCTATATTTTTAACGGGAACGGGCCGAACATAGATAGATAGATAGATACATAGATACATAGATAGATCCCCAGCATGGGCGAAGCCAGGCCGGGCAGCTAATATTTATCGTTTCCATCAAGGGGACTTAACATAAGAAAAGTTATTTCAAGGGTCATAACTTTTAATAACATCACTATTATGTTATGTATAGATTGTTGCATTGTTTTCAAAGATTTATAAACTTTCTGTCTATAGTTATTTACAGGCATATGAGTTATAATAAATAATGATATAATCTTTAAGGCATTTTCATAATTTTTATAAAAGTAATGCATCTATTTATATAGTGAAAATTTTCTAACACATCTTTTTATGTTTTTAAAACCAGTGTTCATTAAAAATAATGGATTTATTTTAAGATTAGATACGTTAGAATTTTATTTCTGTACTTTTTTCGGAGTGGAACTTTTGAAGTAATCGAAGCATTTGTAGTTTCCGTTCGCTTGGCAGAGAGAAGGTCAGTACACAATTAAATGGGTATTTTCTTGATTTTGTTTTTTTTAAAAAGTTGGCCGCGTATGTGTCAACATCACATTTTTCATTCAATGTTGTGGGTGTGCATACCTTATGCATACCTTACACGCAGCACGCCTGTTAAAATGCAGGTTGTTTTTATTTTTTTTGTCTAAAAAAAGAAGAAGTCTATCCTTTGATGTACTGTTGCCTCGCATCCCAATGATTCCAACAGACATGCCATTCGAATTCAAACGCCTGCAGTTTCCGGTGCGACTTGCATTTGCCATGACGATCAACAAAGCACAGGGACAATCGCTACAAGTGTGTGGACTAAATTTGTAAAATCCGTGCTTCACACATGGACAGCTATATGTGGCCTGCTCACGCGTTGGAAAACCTTCGGATTTATTTGTGTACGCACCAGACAGAAAAACAAAAAATATTGTTTATCAAAAAGCACTACATTAGACATCAAATTTGGTGTTCGACCATAACTGAAAAATTATACGTCAACATTTAAAAAACTAAATAATCCTAACATTAAATGAAATTTTCTAGCTGCAACCAATAAATTAGCTGCGAGGGCCCAGGGGCCGAACGCATACTCTGTATGCTTAGAGAATGTATTTGAATGTATAATGACTACTTATATGAATTTAATGAGACGCTCCCCGCCAGGGGCTGGGCGAAACCGGGCCGGGTCAGACAGACAGACAGATACATAGATAGATAGATCCCCGCCAGAGCCTGGGCGAAGCCGGGCCGGGCAGCTAGTACCCTATAAATAATGCATAATTACTTATTGTGATAGGTTGCTGTAAACAATGTGAACATAATATATATGCTGTGTTTCTCCACATACAGCATACCTGTTTCATACTATTTCAATTTGGTTTAAATATGAATCGGTTATATTAGTCACAGTGGATTTAAATACTCATATTTTAGCTGTATTTTAATGTTTTATTTTTATATTCAGGTCTCCAGGATCTGTACGAGACGAGAAAATCTGAGGCGAGAAAATCTGGAACACATGAACGACACATTGATTCATGAGATGTCTCAGATGCAGGACGAGTTTAACCTGGATAAACTTTCTGCTCTAGAAGATTGCAAGAAGACTTTGGAAAAGCAGTTTAAACAAGAAATTGATAAATTGAAGTGAGTTCTATTGTTTTATTATTATCTGTTCACTCACTTTCTAACAGGATATTCAGCCTGTCTATGACTTCTGCCATGTTCACTGAACAGTATAATGTAGGGTGAATTGCTTTCTGCCTCTCTATCTGATTATTTATATCTCCATTTGTCTATCTTGTATTTGGTGTGTAGAACTAGCTGGTAAAGATAGCTGATCTAATGCATCTGCTATACATGTGTGTTCTTAGAATTTCAGCTCCTTGTGTAAAGAGTTCCAATTAATGATAGGAGTCCTCTTGTGAATATGGCAATATAAAGGCAACAGGCTCTTTCTTATGCCAAGAGGCATATTGGGATATGGTTGTAGCCTCATCAGCACCCGATAAGTGATGCGGCTAATATCACATCAGTTGCCTTGATTTCAAAGAAAATATCCTAGAACCTCGTTTTTAATCTGTTGACCTAGGAACCCAGGGAATTTATATGGGATTAATTTCTCCACATGTAATAGACGATGGTGATGTTGTCAAAGCCACTTAATTTGTAAATATGCCATTACAGTCATGAGAGATACTGCAGCTCAACAATTACAGTGTCTTACTCAGGTCCAGAAGGCACTGGGTTTCAGAACATGGCTGATCATTTTTCCAAGAACCTTTGGTTGGTCGTTAATCACTGTTTTACTTTACGGCACAGGTACACCTCATCCTGTGTCAGTGAATATCACACAAATTGTCCCTCACTATCCCATGTGAAAAGTGGAACAGACAGCAGTCCCGACAAATAAACAGCACACACAGGCATACATACACAATACAGTTCGCAGAATGCTAATACAACATTCCGCCACTAAAATTACAGTTCATCATTGGTGGGAGTCTCTGTGGCGAAGTGGTCAAGCCGTTTGACTCGTGCTCCGAAGGTTGTGGGTTCGATTCCGGGCTACACCCTTCGGTTTACGAGTTAAATGTTTCGTAGACTCCTGTGGGTCGTCGCTAAAAGCTACAGAGTTCGTGCTTTGTGTGACGCTTTCCGCGCTGTGGAAAGAGACTGAGCCATATGGGATAAAACCCGGTGCGATGAAGTCGACTTTTAAGCGATTTTTTTTTTTTTATTGGTGGAAGCGGCAGTCACTAGAAAACCAGCAGTTGCACACACATTACTGCATAAGGCAAAATAAGCTAGTTAAGCAACTGGCCATCCACCATTTTTTTTAACATAAAGGTCGCAATACAAACAAATCATGGACATATGTAAAAGCATTCTACATTAAATCTACAGCTCACAGTATCGCTTCACATACTTAGCGCAGTAGCTGGGTGATAAAACCATGTACTTCCAGTTCAATATGGGGAAAGCGGATTAACAAACTGTAGCCAGAAGCAAAATCACTCCAGAGGCCTTAACAGCTTTAGTCTATCCACCGTATTGGATCTAGTATGTCACCATGATCTCTTGAGCTGTGAGATCAAATACTTGTCTCAGGCTATAAACAGGATGTTCCGTTTGCAAGGTGCGCATGTTAGCCATTTGACATCACAAGGAGTAGGCTGCAAAGCCCCTGCCATGACTTTGGATTAAGTTGCTTATCCTAGACAGGACGTGGCAGGCAACCCCAGCATCTTTTGTCTGTGATTTATTGGCTAGTTTATGTCCAGTAGTTTGCCATTGCTTTCTGAAAGATCACCACTCATACCCCTGTATGGGAACCAACACAAGGTGGTCTGCTTCTAAATTGCCTGCAGCTGATTTTTATGAATTGTATCCGTTACCCCTTCCACACAGACCAATTATATATACCTGATACTTTGTCACAGAGCCAATTTTGACTATTGATGGGACATAAAAATCTACTAGAAGGTAGCCCATTACCTTGGATGGAATTTGTATAGAGGAAGCAAACCTTTCACAACTTCATGCCAAAGTGGATCACACTGATCTCTGAGGTGCATAACTAGGTGCAACATACTCTCTTCAAAAGAAAAAGAATGTCCAGTCATGGGTTTGGTTGTCCCATAGGAGATCCTGATGTTGTGGTGTGAAGTGATAGACCTTCACATGTTCTACCCCATGGAATGATGTGGGGTGGTCGGTCCTTTCCTCATCATCTTTCCTTCCTAGAAAATTATAAAAATTATATGCTTACCCATTTTGGAAGAGCCTGGGTTGACCCCTGAGATGGTAGGAAAAAGCAATCTGTTTCCACTGTCTTGGCAGGCAGCAAACTAACAACTATATCACTATGAAGAGTCATGGTAACCTATCATTTATTTTTCCTGTGAGAGTATTTTGTTTGTTCAACATTGCAGTTTGTTACAGATATTGTTGTATTATTGAAATAGGCAGGAACTAAGAACGTCACATTCCAAGTTAGACTTGATGAAATTCCAGCAAGAAATGGTTCGCAATGAATGTTCACTACAAAAGGCAGAACTGAAAAATATATACATGACGCATTTGCAAGAGGAGCTGGAAAGGGTATGAATATATTTCAGTAATGTGTAAATTAGTCAAGATTTGTTTAGAGCTATTTGCCAATTTTTGTGACATACATTCGGCTCATGCTTTCTAGACAGTAGATGATGTTTTGCATAATAATTGTATGTTCTTGAGTCTAAAATAACACTAGATGAGACTTCATTGGGTTTATTTTTTTTTTTGGGGGGGGGGGGGGGGTCGGGGAGGGTCAAGGATATGTCCTTACGTGCCATAGTCTCATGTCTTAGGTCACAAAAAGAGAATCTCAGCACAAATGCATTAGCATGGGCTAGGATCAAAATGTGTCTTTAGCAGAATCACATATGCTATGAAAATGTGCTTGAATTTTCGCCTCTGTTTATCAATCTGATTTTATTTATGTTGGTATCTTGTCAGTACCTGCAGTCTTGCCTTGTTTCATCTTTGTGGTAGCTATCGCTATTTCAGTCTTTAATATGCTTAGACTGTCATGAATGATCACCAGTAAGATGACAGTTACAGTACAGGTTTCATAGGAATAATAATAGCTACAGATTTACTCAACACGCCTGTCATTTCTAGTGAATATTAACTGTTTTCACAATATATAATTTATTTTTATTGTATCCATTAACTCAGTGGTTCTCAACCAGTTAGGAAATTTCCCCCCCCCCCCCCCCCCCCCCCCCATCAGGGGGGAATTTTAGTGATTCCAGGGGGGTGGGGGGAATTAAGATTATTTCAAGATCACATTAATACAAGAACCAGTTACTTGATATTGTTTTTCCCTCTAAATTTTATGGTTCTGTACTTCTTGCCCTAATGAAAGTCGTGTTATAACGTAAGTAGACCCGCAAATCACGTTTTATGTAGATGTCTAGACTTGTTATATGTGTTATTAAATTTAGCTTCCATTTTTACCGGTCTCTGTGGCTAAAGGCTTGTGAACGCAGTTTGTGAGCCCGTATACCCGGGTTCGAAACACGGCGGTGCTGGTTTTTTCAAAAAAGGTATAGGAGCCGGTCGTTCAGAAAGCAATGGCAAACTACTGGACGTAAAATTTGCCCAGGAATCACGAACAGCGTAAATGCTGGGATTGACTGCTACGTCCTGTGAAGGACATGCAACTCAATTATTTTTCCATTTTTATGTATACTATATAAGGGTGGGGGGGGGATTTATAGGGAGGAAATTTGAAAGGTGGTGGGGGGAATGATGTTCTGAACATATGGTAGAGGGGGGCATAAGCCAAAAAAGGTTGAGAACCACTGCATTAAATGGTACAACAGTTATGAAGGTATTAGCAAAAATGAAATGTGTGGTTGCTTGTAGGAAATAACCTTTGCAACAGATACCTCCATCTCAAATATTTCACTCTCAGGCCTTTGGCAAAGTGGTTTTGCTGCCTGCTTCAGGTTCCAAAGGTTGTGGGTTCGATTCCAGGCTACATCGCTTGGTCCACGAGTGCATTTTTTTTTGGGAGGGGGGGGGGTGTGGGTTAGATCCATATTGAAAATCCACCTTGGCGCAGAATCCAGCTCATGACCATGGGGTCAGCAGGCAAGGACCCAGCTGTTATGCTACAACGATTCATTTGTGGCATATGTTCAGAATATTAGACAGTGTCTTCCATACCTAGTTATATCTTCTTGAGACTTCTATTACAGTTAATGAGACTTTAAAGGCATTCACAATTTTGCCGGGACTAAAGCCGTGAGGCCTACTCTTTGTGATTTCCAACTCCCGGGAAACTTTTAATTTGCAGATGGGACCCCCTTTTCCCCCTCTTTTCTGAGATGATTAGGTATCTAATTTTCCTTCCCAACAGATCAGTGGGACATGTGAAATTAGGTACCAATAGTTATTGGTTAAAAATAAAAATCGCCAGTTCTATCTTGGGATCGAACTCTGTACCTTCAGAGCCTGGTGGGAACACGTTTCCTCTCAGCCATGACTCCTTCTGTGGCAATTCATTAAATATAGATTCCAAGCCCCAAACAAACAATTGCATATAATAGCATTTAATTTTTTAAAAAAAACTGTTCACAGCCTGTCATATATGTGCAAGCCTAGCCTCTCTGTAATTGAATCTCCCATATTCACAGTGGCTAATATAATTGTTACTTTTGATCATGGAATTAATTGCATTCTAATCCAGTCTAAATGAAATGGAAAACTAGTGGTGTTACCAAAGGTACAGTTTCATACCAGATATTTGAAACTGTAATTATCTTAATAACTTATTATAATATAATAACTATTGACCTGGATGTAGATATGGACATGATGGTGCTAGTATGCGAACACAGACACTGCCATTTGATTAATCAAGTTATACGGCCGAACACATATTTATAATAATTTATATTGGATGTGGTGATAGGGAGTCTGTTGTGAAGTGGTTACACCTCCTGCCTCGCACTGCAAAGGTTTTGGGTTCAATTCCGGCCTGTGTCACTCATTTCACAAGTACAATTGTCTCGGATACACCTGGGGGTTGTTGCTGGAGCTACGGGCTTCGTGCTTTGTGCGACACTTTCAACCAGCTGCAATGCAGAAAGAGACCAAGCTATATGGTATACAACCCAGTGCAATGATGTCAGTCCTCTTGCTTTAAACCCTTTTGTTTTTTAAGTATGGAAATATCATGGGTTTGTTCAAAGCTTTATATTCTGAAATGTATTTCACATACATATAAAATATAACACAGCTGTGTTGCCACACTTTAGCTTTAATATCAGTAAAGGATTAATCTATATTTGCCAGTTAAGGCTTCACATTATACTTGTGAAATTCATCTTTAATCTCCAAATCTGACTACCAATGAAGCCTGTACACTATACACCTGACACATTATTATTAACATTTTGTGGTAATTATTTTCATATCAAATTGCTGCTACTTGATCCCAGCATAAGTTACTAATAAGTCTGCTATATTTTCGTCTAATCCTGCTTCCTGAAGTCTTGTAATTAGCTGCTCATGTTGTACATTGTCAGCAACTTTTTTGTGGTCTAAAAGCATACATTAATATATTTTTAAATCAGCATTATTGTGCTGATTTAAATGTTGTGACATCAACAACATCCAAAAGGAGAGCAATATAGAAATGAATGTAAAGAGGCTACAAAAATAGTTCGACAGCAGAAGCGAGAATTTATGAGTAATATAATCAAAGATATGGAAACTAATCACCAGAAAAACGAATCCAGAAAGTTTTTTAAAGAACTGAAGTCAATGAAACGAGGGCACCAACACAACACATATGGTTTAAAAGACAAAAATGGGAATATGATAAATACCAATGAGGAAATGTGCAACACATGGAAAGAATACTTTGTTGAATTACTAAATTGTGAAGCTCCAAGTAACACTTTCCCACAGGAAGAGGTTCTAACGTGTGAACCACAAATTGAAGAACCTGCATTTGAAGAAATCCTATATGTAATCACACGACTTAAAAAAATAAGGCAACTGGGGCTGATGGAATTGCTGCTGAATTTATAAAGGTGGGTGGCCATGCATTACATCTAAAGCTATACGAACTAATAATAAAAATCTGGAGGACTGAAGAATTACCCCATGACTGGAAAGAGTCATTATTGATACCTATCTTTAAGAAAGGAGACAAGTTCCAGTGTGAAAATTATAGAGGAATATCACTACTGTCCATAAGCTATAAGATACTATCCGCAGTATTACTAAATAGACTAAAACCATATTCAGAATACATATTAGGTGACTACCAGGCGGGTTTTAGACAAAACAGATCAACAATAGATCAGATATTTATCTTACGACAAATAGCCGAGAAAAATTGGGAATATAAAAGAGATCTCCATAACATTTTTGTGGATTTTAAAAAGGCTTATGACAGTGTCCATAGGAATAGTCTATGGAATGCTATGCAGGAATTTGGAATACCAAGGAAGTTAATCAACATAAACAGACTATGCATGGAAGATACTTATAATATAGTAACATATAAAGGCAGGAAATCAGACCCTTTCCAAATAACATCTGGCTTGAAACAGGGTGATGCACTATCGCCGCTACTCTTCAATCTGGCTCTAGAGAAAGTTGTAAGGAGGGTAAAGGTGGAATGTGATATTGGAGGAAGATCCAAGCTGCTTGGTTATGCAGATGATATAGATATTATAGGGGAAAATGAACAAAAGACATTGGAAATATTGACTCACTTAAAGGAAAAAGCCCAACAGATGGGGCTGGTTATCAACCAAGATAAGACAGAATATATGGTAATTTCAAGAGAAGGAATGGCTAAAAACTCTGGCCACATACAAATAGATAATATGACCATTAAAAGAACGGAAACATACAAATACCTGGGTACAATCTTCAACTGCTCCAACATCATAAGGGAAGAAATACAAACTAGAATCAATTCTGGAAATAAGATATACTATGCACTACAACATCTACTAAAATCAAAGGCGCTATCTCGTAACACCAAGATCACAATATACAAAACACTGATCAGACCAGTTGTGCTGTATGGCTCTGAAACCTGGAGTACTGAAAGGAGACGAAACCTTGCTACAAACCTTTGAGAACAAAGTTTTAAGACGCTTCTGTGGACCCATTAGGGATACAAAAAGTGGAGAGTGGAAAAGAAGAAATAACAAAGCTATTTATGATCTGTAAGTCCCCGCTAATCGCTGGTATCATGAAGGCTAATAGACTTCAATGGCTGGGGCATATAGAAAGAATGGAAGATAATAGGGAAACAAAACTCGCTTACACTCAGGAAATAGATGACCGTAGACCCCGAGGTAGACCAAGAAGACGGTGGAGAGATAATATATATATACAGACCTACAAGCACTTGGAATCAATAACTGGTAAGAGAAGGTCAACCAGAGAGACGAATGGAGACAGATTGTATCTGCAGCAAAGAACCTCAATGGCTCGGAACGCTGAAGAAGAAGAAGAAAAAGAAGAAGCATTATTGTGCAGCATTTTACAGAATCCATATTTTTCTTTTTCCAAGCCCCAAACAAACAATTTTCTTTGTATTATTTTGAATTATTTCTTCTATGGTCTTTATGAGTATCTTAGCTAATCTGCGCATTAAGCTAATAATTATGTGTCTTCACAAAGTCACCAGACTTTGGTTTCTTGATTAGTATGATGAAAATTTGTTTTCACATATTGTTTTTTATAGGTAACCAGTATTATATATGTCATATATTTCTGGGTAAAAAATCTCGGGGTCAGCACCTACTTCAATACAAAGATCTGTGTAAGTGGGACAAGAGTGATACATGCATTGATATTGCACCTTAGAAGCAAATTGCAGCTGGTCATGTTGCTTGGAATAAAGACAAAGGAGAAAATTATTGCAGGTCACACACCAAGAGTGTGAGATGTCAGATGGTGTGTGATAGTGGAAATGACCATATGTTCATATACATCCATTGTGGATGAACATTTACTGTGAATTGGTCTGTTCAGTCACATTTGCTACTGCCATAGATTGTAGTTTTTATGCCTTGTTTAATTTAAGCACAATGTAACAAACTATCGTCTGCCAAGAAGGCAAGGTACCAGTAATTATAAATTTCTTTGGTGGTATGAAATAACTTCCTGTGGTTCTTTAATTTGTAATAAACAGTGAACATCCCCAGCTTCCTTATATTGCAGTAAACAGGGGTTCATGTCCAGTCTGCTGGAGTCTGAGGTTATGCTAGTAGGCCAACCTCCGTGGCAAGAGATCATGGAAGTTGTGATCGTAATGATTAGAGTCATTGTTGTAGTCAGCATGTAAGTGTTGAATCCAAAAACTAATGCTGGCAGAGAGCATCTAAGCAGAAACATTAGTGTTTTCGCATTTGTAACATGCAGAAAGATAGGATAGAGAGAGAGACAACATACACATGTGTATACACACAAAGAGTTGCGTCCATAGTCAGTGGCATTTTTTTACATGCAAAGATACAGACAAACATATTCACACAGAGATGCAGAGACACAGGCACACATAGGGACAAAGGCGCATACAGAGCCAAATGTGCACACTGAAACACAGGCATATTCAGAGATGCAAAGACAGACAAGCACAGAGACTACGCAATTACTCACAGAGACACAGATATTCATTCACAAAAAGTTAGAGAGAGAAGCACTCTACAATTCAGAGATTTGACACTATTTTCACTAGTGTGTCCTTCATCTGATATCCAACAGATAACAGACTTGCTGGAAAGTGAAAAGAGAGAATGGGAGTGTTCCATGAGAGACAAGATGGACAAGGAGCAAGAGGAATTCCGGAACTCTCTCATTCAGACTGTTGAGTCTGATTTAAGGATTAAGGAGATAATGGTATGTTGGGTAGAAGTACAAAATGGTGGTATTTCTAGGTACTTTGTTGTAATTTATTACAGTAGAGTGAAATAATGATACCATGTATCATAATAGATCAGTGTAGAGACTTATATGTAGGAAATACTGAAAGAATTGAATGCATACAATAGTAAAGGACCAACTTTAAATAGTGGTTTGTTGGACTGAAAGTGTATTCAAATATGAAATATAACACTATATTGGTTTGAAATAATTGTATGAATGTAAACTGATAATATTTTGTTTTAATATTATGTAAGCTAACCAAGTTTTCTTTCGTTAGTGCATTGTCATCTGGGTGTTAACCAGAGATAACAAAATATCAGATACAAATATGTTATGCCGCATCTGGGTGTTACTGATATTTGTTTACATGCTTGTTTTATCTACAATTGGATATGAAAGGGTACATTGGTCATGAAATGAAATGTTAATGTTGTAGCATAACGTTTGAATCTGCTTCTCAAGTTGATGTCCTTGATTAAGAAAACTAACATGTTATCAAGGTATCTAGTTAGTAGAATGCCATTAAACAATTATGACATAACTCGAGAAGACCAGTATGAATCAGGTGGACTTGGAATAGTGGACTGGAGGCATAGCCTGCTTGGACAATGACATTAAATTAAGAGGACCCATGTAAACAACAGTGTACAATAAAAATACCTTGGAAGGTGGTAGTAGAAAAGAGATGAGCTTAAATACACCATTGCGTGGCTACATTTCAAAATTAGGTGATTCACACATTTCATTTCTTGCTGGTGCTATTGAGTTCCTGATGAGCCTATTTGTGTAATCTATGAAAGGGTGGAGGTATCAATATGCTATGCGGTGAAGTAGTCAAGCTGTTTGACTCAGGCTCCAAAGGTTGTGGGTTCGATTCCGGGTTGCGTCCTTTGGTTTCACGGGTGACTTTTTTCGGAGTCTGGAGTTCGTGCTTTATGCGACGCTCTCTGCGCTGCAGAAAGAGACTGAGCCATATGGGATAAAACCTGGTGCAATGAAGTTGAACCTGTCTACTACTATAGAAGTTATCCTTTAAGAAGCTACAACAGTGCCCTTTGTCAAAGTATTGCATCATTTGTGCTTAGAAAGTTGAAACATTTAACAATAGGTAAGATATAGAGATAGTTTGTTAATTAAGAAAAGGAGATCATTATTGTAAAATAATTACTATACTCAGAATCTGGTTTTATTGCATTAGGAATCACAAGCCAAACTGGCATGTCAGGGAGTGCAACAGTTGGTCAGGGAGGTTACTAAAGAAGGAGTCCTGGTGGATAGCAAGATGGAGTCTCAGAAAGCATGTGGGAGAGGTAATTTTCTATTTAGTATTTTTATTTCTTTCTGCTTTACAACCTGTTCTCTGTTTTGTACAGGTTGTTGCAATATAATTTCATCCTTTCTAGTTTCTCATTGTTTATTGTTAATCCCTTCCTAGAGTTCCATGGTGACTTAGGAGAATGTCACTTGCTTCTAAACACAATGTAACAGTTGTAAGTTGGTTGAGGAGAAATAAAAAAAAGAAAAGAAACTAGCATCAGGCAAATCGGAAGATGAGATCGAAAATAAATGCAATAAGGTGAACCAATTCATTGGACAAATGACACCATTACTAAAGAACAAACTAAGAAAGCATTTTACAACACAATCTTCCTACCAACTCTATGCTACCAATGCCAAACCTGTACAATGAAAGAAAAAGAGAAAAGAAATATCACAACAGAAATGAATTCCTGAGACAAATACTCAACATATCAATATGAGATAAGATCAGAAATGAAGAAATCAGGACTAAAGTGGGAGTTATAGCAGCTCTAGATTTTATCAGAAGGCAGCAAGTCAAATGGTTTGGTCATGCAAATAGTTACCAACCATGCAAGTGAGTGAGTGGCACCTTGCAGTCGTGACAGACCAAAGTATGTGAGTTGGAATTTGGCAAAAATTCCATCACAATGCCTGGGCAGAGCTTCAGAGAACATGCGATGCCCAAGCTGCATTTTCCCTCTCTCGGCTTTGCCTTGTTTATTCCAGAAGAATAGATAACCAGTACGTCTGGAACAAGATAGGCTGCAGATGCTGGCGGCTCAGCGTCAAACCTCCAAGACCTCGCCTCCGCGAGCAGGTGGCAAGCAGTGGATTGCTCATCTTCTGCAAGCAAACCTCTCCTCCTGCCACTGTGCGGATCTCGCGACCAGCGAAAATAGGCCCACCGGAGATATTGCTTGCCTGTTGTGGACAAATCTCCATTGAGTGAATAAGTAAAGAAACGATAAAAATAGTATTTCAATTACGTTTGTGCTTCCACCTATACTGCACCCTTCATATGTCTTCACAAAGAGGGACTAGAGTCAAGCTCATCAGGGTCTTCTTTCCCCACTGATTCTACCATGCAAGTAGTTACCAATTAACAGTATACCACAAGCAATGATGTACAGACCAGATGGAAGCAGAGGAAGAGGCCGACCACGTAAACGATGGATGGGGGAGTAGCAGAGTCCATGATAATCTCGATACATGAAGCCCATAAGCGGGCACTCTTCCGCTGTTTATACTTCACTTTGACATTGCAAAGTACAAGAGGAACATTATGAGATGAGATGAGATTCCAAGAAGCACAAGCAGATTGTAGCACTAGTGGGCAGTTTCATAGTGTGATGTAGATGATCCTCGAATCAGTCTCACGCTTTTATTTGTATCATGAACTGCATGTTCAGAAAAATGGCGGACGGCCGGTTGCTGGACTAGCTGGGTTGCCTGGTGCAGGCTGTTGGTTTGTCGAGGCTCATGTCTTTTCCACTTTTCAAATGGGGCAGTAAGGAGCATCTTATGTGATATTCACTGGCACAGGAATGGGGCGACCCTTTGCCATGAAGTTGGAACCGCATCTAACTTACTAATTATACCATAGCCCTCAGCTGTGATGTGATTTTGTCAGATCATTCATTTATTGTTATGCTTGATAATGTGTTTGGGATATGAAGACCTGCTATTATTTTCAGCTTTGTTAACTGTCTTATTTTCTGGTTGTCATTTGTGTTCATCTATCTATTTCAGATAGCCAACAATGGACAGAAGAGGGAGATGTTTGCAAATCAGAACTAGCTTGTAAGAAGGATGAAATGTCTGACTCTAAATGGAAAGTGAACATGGCAATAAATGAGATGAGGCATCAAAAACATGGTGAGGGGTTGGTGGGCAGTTATATGGAGACATTCCAGAAATGTGTTGGAGAGTTGGATCATCAAAGGAATCTGTCAGTAAAGGAAGGATGCAAGGAAAACGTTGATAATATGTTGTCTTGTGATAGAGAGGCACTGCAAAAGTGTGACGTGCGTCAGGTTCATCCATTGATGCAGAAAGAGAGTGAATCTGATAGACAGTTTGTTGATCAATTGAAGAACTCAGTTGATTATGTGGAAGTTAACCTTTTTGGTGTGCAGAGTGTGATCTGTCAATATGAGCAGCGAATAATGAAATGGCACCAAGACCTCTGTGAATATATCAACAAAGGGATCAAGCACAGAATTACAGATAGCATTTAGGACAGTGAAAAGAAGTTTATAGCACAGCAGACAGTTTTGAAATAAATGACAAGAAAGCAAAAAGAATTAGTGGCATCGGAAAATTTAAATATAAAGTTTCTTGTTGAATTGAATCAGGAGTGGGTGTAATGAAAACAATTTGACCTGCTGGAGGGAAAAAAGAAAAGACTCAGATAAGCATCTTGGGAGAAAAATATACTTTACACTGAACAATTATAAATGTATTATGGAATTGATAAGAACAAACATACGGAAGAAAATAATGAATGAAAAGAATATGTGAAGTAGGAAAAGATGTCTGGTTCTGTAAAATTGTGTAAATAAATGTACTTTGTTCATTGTCTTACATAGATTGGCATTGTGAAGTGTTATTATGTGACTGCGTATATATAGATATACAATTTTGTGCCAGTGTATGTGTAAAGTGTGCATGTTTTTGTTAAATAAACATTTATTTGTAACATGTATTGACCTTTCGTTTTGACAATGTTAAAGGAATTGCTGTTACAGATAAATAAAATGGGTTGAATTGTATGACATGACATTTTGATGTAGACAGGCATATTCTCGGTGTAGACAGTGCTTCAAATACTTAGTGTTTTGCATTCGCCCACTTTGAACTCAAGCACCGGGAAGGTTAACCTGGTCAACAAATGCCCGCAGAAGTCGGATGTGTCGGCCTAACGGCACAAGAACACAGCTCTGCTGTAAACAGGCACAACACAGTCACGTCCGGAAAAAAATCTGGATGAACACAGAAGAAGAAGAACTCAAGCATAGTCCATACTACTTCTAATGCACTGGACTGATTTTTGCATGTGAATTAGCTTTCCCTAATACCAGTGTCCCTTGCCATCAGGCACATCCGCTCAAACTTCAGTCAAGGACGAGAAGTCAACATTTTAGTTCAACAGACCGGTGTGGAGGTTGAACCCGCTACCTCAGCATCAAATCAACTGACATAAAGCCAATAATGAGATGAACTAACGACAAGAAAGATCTAGACAGAAACTACACCACTTCAGTGCTGGCTGATAATGCTGAAGCAAGTTTTTCTGGCATAAGTATCATCATCAAGTGCCTTACTGATTGGCATAGGCAATCATGCTGCTCCACATCTTGCAATCTCCAATGGTATGAATCAATTCCTGGGTTGACCCCGTTCCATACCAGGACACAAGATTGTCGAGATTTGTTTCTTTCTTTCAGTGTTCCTGTTTTTGTCGCCTCATAACGTGGCAACAAAAAAAAATGAAGATTGCCTCTTTCTGTTATTTATACTAAGTTGACTTTGTGACCTAGCCTCTCTCAAACAGATTGTCTAGATTGCTCATTTTGACTGTCCAAAATTGTCTATAAAACCAAAGGTCCTAGGGAATTTTTCATGTGTTTACTTGTTCACGTTATTTCCCAGTATTTGCAACAATATGTTATAACTAGTTGTGTAACATGCAAGAATTCTTTTTCCAATGGCAAGGATTTATTGCATAAATTGTTCTTCACGTGATATTATGAAGTTTTAGCTTGTTCTATCCAGTTCTTTGCCGGTATCCCTGGCAAAGGGATTCACGACTTTCTCCGTAATCCCGTATATCCATGTAGGGGAACAGCTGTGTGACATTCAGTGACGGATCGCGTCGCGTTGGTTACTTACGGGGGTATGTGAGCTGGATTCTCAGAAAGCAATGACAAACTACTGAGCATAATCTTGAGATATCAACAACAGCAGTAAAATGCTGGTGTTGACAGTAATGTCCTGTAAATAGCAAACAGTTCTTTATCTCTGTAGTGCATCTTCCATTTGAAATTTGAATTTCTACACTTCCCTCAACATAGCATCATTTACTTTAATTATACATTTAGGCATGATCTTATTTTCGATATCACCATGACTTCAGTCTTCCTATTATTCAAGCTAAGAAGACCTGTTGTTTTCACTTTCTACAATCGCTGTATCTAATCATTTCCTGTAGTAATACACATGTTAAATAATTAGTAATTAATTATTATTACTGTAAATGAGAAATGCACATACAGCTACCGTGTTAAGTATTGTTTTTACAAATAAGGTTTCTTGTATTGAAGAATTTGCTATATTTATTATTGATAAGTATACACTATTAACAGCGTTATGAAAACAGCCACATCTTTTTTTAATGCCAGGGAATGCGCAGAGGCTGACCACTAGCCTTCCTGGCCAGTGGTTATAGGTTTAATACCTGTATCAGGTCGGATTCCTTTTTAATTAATGACCTGAGCTTTTGGGTTATCCTAGCCTAAAATTGGTACCAGGAAATGTCTTTGGGAGTAAAGGCGGTCAGTGTGATACTGACCACATCACCCACCATGTGCTGATTTGTCTATAAACATATGGGTCGAGTATACCTAGGGTTGCCAGACGTCCGGCAAAGAGAGGACATATCCTCCTATTTAGCCTAATGTCCTCCATCTGGTAGGCAAAGCTAAACACCTTTAACATGTCCGGCTTTTTAAATATTTTATGTTATCATTTTTTATGTATTGTTGTTACGACTTACAATATATTTATGCTCTACCATATGTTAACATTCTTTATTTAAACCCATTGCTTAATAATATTTATTTAATCTTCCTATTTATATCAAATGTGAAACACCAATTATTTGTATAATTAGACAAGTGTTGCTCTATTCGGAAACACTAACAATGCTGTAGTCTCTGTTGTTTGTCCAACAAGAATGATGATGACCATTCATTTCATCCAGTGGGGTTGAAAGTATGGAGCCATGAGTTCTGAGATGGCTAATGAGGCCTATTTTCGCTCGAAATGTTCGACAATGTGGACAAAGATTGCTTGACGTTTCTGGAGGGGGATGTCCTGCAGTGGTTTTTCTGTCCTGCCTTATCTTCATAGCTCTTGTAGACCTGGTTGCCTCACATGTGACTGCACCCTTGCATAGTGATGCGCGCTACAAATTTCGGTCTCTGGCTGCAGTCTCCCAGGTGTCATGATGAATTCCAAAAGCATTCAGTGATATTTTCAGTGTCTTTAAAGCGTCTCCTCTGGCCGCCTTAGGAGCGCTTACCACAACATAACTCGCCGTAAAAGATTCATTTAGGGAGCCTGTGATGTGGCATGTGAGTCAAGTGACCAGCCTAAGTAGAATGTGGATACTGGGCATGGACATGGGCATTCTAGGACTTCAGTGTCTGGGATCTTGTCTTGCCATTTAATCTTCAGTAGCTTCCTAAGGCAGACTGTGGAAGTGGTTTAATTTCCTAGCGTGTCGCTGATAAACAGTCCAGGTTTTACAAGCATATAGCAGTGTGGATAATGCAACTGCTTTTGCAAAGTTTTAGCTTTGTTTGCAGGCTTATTCCATTTCTGCCCCTTACATTCTTGTACAGTCTTCCAAAGGCCGCACTGGCCTTGGAGATTCTTCCATTCACTTCGTCATCAATTGTGGCAGCTTGTGACACAGTGCTGCCAAGATAGGTGAATTAGTCCACAACACTTAGTCTATGACCATTAACTTTGATATTCGGCACAGTGTGATTAATCCCTGGAGCTGGCTGGTATATAACAGTCTTCTCCAAGTTGATATTGAGCCCAAAGTTGGCACAGGCATGTGAGAAAGCTGAAACATTATGTTGCATGTCCGCCTCTGAGTTGGCGTATAGAGCGCAATCATCAGCAAACAGGAGCTCTCTGACGGTGTCGCTGTTAATTTTGGTTTTAGCTTTCAGCCTTCTGAGATTGAATAACTTTCCATCCATACGGTAGTTGATGTCTATTCCAATGTCATCGTTCTCGAAGGCATTCATCAGCATGGCTGAAAACATGAGGCTGAACAGTGTTGGTGCCAGGACACATCCTTGCTTCACTCCATTGGTGACAGGAAAGGGTTCAGACAGTTCACCATTTTCCTGTACTCTTGCCTGCATGCCATCATGAAATAGCCGCACTATTTGGACAAACTTTCGTGGACAGCCATATTTTGCCATAATCTTCCACAGTCCTTCTCTGCTGACTGTATCAAAAGCCTTGGTAAGGTCAATGAAGGTGGAGAACATTTCGCAGTTCTGTTCCTGACATTTCTCTTGCAGCTGCCTTGCAGCGAAAATCATGTCAACAGTTCCACGTTCTTTTCTGAAGCCACACTGACTCTCAGGAAGAAGACCTTGATCGAGATGGGCCGTGAGGCGATTGAGAAGAATTCTGGCGAGTATCTCCCTTGCAATTGAAAGCAAGGAGATGCCTCGGTGGTTGTCACAGGATTGCTGGTTTCCTTTACGTTTGTAAAGGTGGACTATTGATGCGTCCTTGAAATCTTGTGGCATGGTCTCGTTCACCCATATGTTTGTAAAGACTTGGTGTTAGGACAGGCCCACCTGTCTTGTATATCTCTGCCGGGATGGAGTCCAGACCAGGTGACTTGCCGCTGGACATTTGCTGGATGGCTTTGTTTACTTCCACTATGGTTGGCAGGTCATCCAGTGTATCATCAGTGGGAACTTGAGGAAGGAAGTTGATGGTTTCATCATCAAAGAAGGAAGTTGCATTTAAGATATTGCTGAAATGCTCTGCCCAGCGTCGAAGGATTTCTTATTTATCGGTGACCAATGTTCCCTCATCTTGACCAATGTAGAAAAGCGTAAAATGTTTAATTATTGAATGGTTCAAATTGTAGTTTGATTTCGCTGCTTATTCCGCCCCTTTACGGTGTCGCCTGACGCGGCTGCCTCTCTGTTTCGTATCACGACACGGCCCTGATCCGTGGTATTCTTTGTATTTTTATCAGAAACCACATTCCCACTGCAATTAGATGTTTATCAACTTGTTTGCTCATTGTCCACGCTTTACAAAAGTACAGGTTCTTTGTAGCACTTCAGTGCTATATTTCTCGTTGCAATTGACATCATGTTATTAGACATTATGTTTTCCAGTTTGCAAAAGGCTACATTTCAAACAATAATGGATGGTGGAAATGGAACTTAAAAGTAGTTAATATGGCAGCAGGCATGTTGTATTATGTATTAAATTAAAGGGGTTGCAAAGAAAAACCTACTGTATTTAAATTTTAACTATAGTTTGATCTTTAAGCCCATGGCAGTTACAGGAAGTTTGAATAAGGCGATTTATCATCCCAAGGCAGTTAATCAGTTAAAATAAAGAAGCTATAAATTATAGGTTGCACAGTATGTTGCCTGGTATATTTCTTTCCGTCTGGTAAAGTGCACACTACATATATTTTAAAATGAAGTGATTAGATGAATCTTATCTTGGCTGAATTACAAAGCACATATAGTCATTGATACTGTTCAAATATAGAGCATTTGTTATCTCCATGGTAATCCCAGATTCACTATAAAGTCTTTTTGTCTGTACACATTTAATTTTAAACACCTAATGGTTAAAGCTGCAACATATTTCAGTAATCCTTTATTGTTTGTCACATACAATCTACGAAATGCCTCTGCTTTGTTAACTTTTGGCTGCAGTTTTATTTCCTATCGACTGCAAATGATTTCCAAAGGACTGTTAACTCTCTTTTCCAGCCATACTGGTAAATGTTCAGTTATTTTATTTGTTAACTTGTCGTTCCTTTCTACATATGCAAGATGTTTGGTACTCACAATGGAATTGATAAATAGTTTGATCTGGAGTTCAGTGACAATTTCTTTCACAGATGGAGTAGGTATTCGGGTTATTTTTTATCTCTGATGATTGGGTCAGCAACAAAGAATTATGGGTTTACTGAAAAAAAGTTCTCAAATATTGATATATTAAACCTGTTCTGATGTATGGTAGTGAATCTTCGATTTTCAGCAAACAAATTAGTAAGAACATCAAAGGAAATGTGATTTCTAAGACAAATGTTTCGAATACTTTACTCGTCAAAGTAATTAACAAGTTAATAGAAAAGTCTAATGAGAGTAGAAATGACATAGTATCATTCATTGGCACCTTGCCGTCTTGACAGACGATAGTTTGTAAGTGATGGAGTTATTGCCTCTCCATAGCACAAAGCCTGGGCTAAAATATAGAGATCATGTGTTGCCCATGCAGCATGATCCCTCTCTCGGCCTGCCTAGTTCACTCCAGAGGAAAGGTAATGCCTCTACATCTGGAACAAGACAAGCTGCAGAAGCTGCCGGATCAGCAAAGCAATGCTCTAATTGTCCGCCTGTCGGAGCTTCGATCCTAGACCAGCCGCCAACCAAGGCTTAGGGCCTGGTCTGCCCTGCCATGAAACTTTGTCTTTAGGTTGCATTTCCTCGCATCAGGGTAAGGCTTGTACTCTCCCAATTGTGCTCTTCCGCCCGAAGCCGTTGGCACAATGTGGTGTGTGGGGTTTGGTAAGCACCGCCCAACGTTCGGCGCTAACAAAAAGCAGGTAGTACCGCCTACTGTTATACGGTAGCTGAGTCATATCTGACTAAGACCTGACACAAAGGACACAAACAACTCAGTGATGGGTCTTTCTACCACCACTCCCTACAGATGGCACGGTCGACAATAACCACCAGGTCAAACTGGCCACTTCTACGCTGATCCCACAAGGGCTTCTTCCCCCAGCAGCCAAGTCTTTAAATATCCAAGACAGCTGTTTGGGTAGATCGACGTTTTATATGCTGCCTAAAACACACAAAAACTGAACAATCCGGGCAGACCGATTGTATCAGCCTGTGCATGCCCTACTGAGCACATATCCGGGTTCTTAGACAGAATTTTTCAACTGCTAGTTGGTGACCTCCCATCGTATTTTAAAGACACCAACCACGCGATAGCGAAGTTTGAATCTATTACATTAACGTCTGACAACCAGTATCATATCTTCACCCTTGATGTGGCCTCACTGTACACTTCGATCCCACACAAAGATGGTCTCTCAGCTTTAAAGTTCTTCCTTGACAGGCGCCCGAACCCTACTATTGCCACGGATCCTATTCTGCGCCTGGCTGAACTGGTCCTTACTCTCAACTCATTTGAGTTTAACGGCCAGTACTTCAATCAGATTAGTGGGGTTGCAATGGGTACTAAAATGGGCCCTAGCTATGCATGCCTCTTTATGGGCCACCTTGAGTACCAGATATGGCAACTCTACAACGGTAGAGTCCCAGAACTATACAGGCGTTACATTGACGATGGTGTTGGTGTCGCCTGTATGCCTTTAGCGGATCTCGAAATATTCCTAGACTTCTTCTCCAACTTTCATCCTACTATCAAACTCACTTCCCATATTTCTTCGACGTCTGTCAACTTCTTAGACCTTACTGTTTCCATTGGGACCCATGGTCTCACCACGACGGTCTACTACAAACCGACTGACTCTCACGCCTTTCTACTCTACACCTCTTCTCACCCTCCGTCCTGTAAAGACGCAATTCCTTATTCTCAACTTCTGCGTCTTCGACGACTATGCCAAGATGATGAGGATTTTCGCCACAGGGCCCAGGAAATGTTGGACTTCTTCAGGCTCCGTGGCTATCCTGATCATGTCCTATCGTCAGCCTTCCGCCGGGCTCTACCTATTAGCCGCACAGAGGCTCTCACCTCTGTATCTAAACCAAACAACCTTCGACTGGTACTCTCTCTCACCTACCATCCGCACAATATTTCAGTCAAAAATATCCTGTTTCGACATCTATCTATCCTTCATCAAGCTGATCCAACTACCAGCGCGATATTTTCAGAGAAACCACTAGTGGCCTACAGACGTGACCGCAACCTCAAAGATGTACTCGTCCATAATAGAGTACAGGGATCTCCACCTCCACCATCACAATTAGGTACTAAGGCTTGCCTAAGATCTCGTTGCAAGACCTGCCCATATGTGGTCCACACCCCAGTGGTGCGATTCCCTAAAGACAGTTTACGCATCACAGAAGAATTTTCCTGCACCAGTCGCAGCATCATTTATGCCATAATACGCAAACGGTGTGATATGAAATATATTGGAGAGACGGGCCTCATGCTAGCTGACAGATTCCGCCAACATCTGATGGACATCCACACCAACGCCCCCAAGCCTGTCTCCACCCATTTCAACAGCGCCAACCATCAAGGTGCTTCCGATGTCCAGGTCACTGTCATCCAGTCCTGCTCCTCTGGTGCTCAACATCGCAAGAATACAGAAAACCGGCTCATATTCACTATGGGGTGCCTAACACCACACGGCCTCAACACCCAACATAGTTTCATCTAATCGTAGTAATTTCACCTCCCCTCCCCACTCTGTTGCTTCCACACCCTCCTAGGTGCCACCCTCTTCCGGTCTCTAACCAGTCATTTTCTCAACTAATAGTATCCTCTACCCTGTTTCCCTCGGCCCGATTCCGAGTAACCGAATCATTAGCTACCTGGTCATTTCATATCACCACTCTTGACACTCCTCTCGTACGCGATACAGCGCGCACCAGTAATGTAATCACTACTCCTCCCGGACCTACAATCCCCCCACCAGTTAGTAACTACACTGTATATACGATAGGGTGTGCATGCGCATAGATACTAGTTCATATTTGTATGTGTGTATGTGCTCAGATCTCTCTCTCTCTCTCTCTCTCTCTCTCTCTCTCTCTCTCTCTCCTCTCTCTCTCTCTCTCTCTCTCTCTCTCTCTCTCTTCCATCTTGCTTCTCTGTGCCTACCTATTCCAACTATATTGCTAGAGGTCTGATTTTATAAAGCCCCAATAACAACCACTGGGTGATTTGATTCTCAAATACGTTGTATAACAATCAACCTTACAGCCTCTATTTCATAGGGAACAGTATGAGTGAAACCTCGTATTTGTAGACCTACCCACTCTGCATACCTCATGTGGTATGTCGAAGGCATTTTTCCAACCTCTCTTAGTTTATAGTAAAAAAAACTTTTTACTCTCTCTCTCTCTCTCTCTCTCTCTCTCTCTCTCTCTCTCTCTCTCTCTCTCTCTCTCTCTCTCTCTCTCTCTCTCTCTCTCTCTCTCCTAACAATCTTGCTTCTCTGTGCCTACCCGCACCATGTGTATTACCAGTGGTTGGATCTTATGCAGCCCCTATAAAACAAGCACTGGGCGATTTTGATCTTTTAATACGTTGTATAATAATCAACCACACTGCCTCTATTTCAAAGGGAACAGTATGAGTGAAGCCTCATATTTGTAGACTGACCTACTCCGCATTCCTCATGCGGTATGTCGCAGGCATTTTTCCAAACTCTCTCTCTCTCTCTCTCTCTCTCTCTCTCTCTCTCTCTCTCTCTCTCTCTCTCTCTCTCTCTCTCTCTCTCTCTCTCTCTCTCTCTCTCTCTCTCTCTCTCTCTCTCTCTCTCTCTCCCCTAACATCTTACTTCTGTTACCAGTGGTTGGATCTTATACTGCCTTAATAACTCAAGCACTGGGCAATTTGATCCTTAAATATGTTGTATAACAATCAACCATACTGCGTATTTCATAGAGAATAGTATAAGTGAAGCGTCGTACTTGTAGACCGGCGTACTCCACATACCTCATGTGGTATGTCGCAGGCACCTTCCCCCCCCCCCTCTCTCTCTCTCTCTCTCTCTTTCTCTCTCTCTCTCTCGTGCAAGCTCCTTCTCTCTCTCTCTTCTTACATATACTCTGCACATACCCACATACACCAGCATTTTGTCTGTTGAGCGGTGTCTATGTATGTTTGTGCGTTCACGCATATCAGTCTACCCAGACTTTAAGACTCGCCCCTATTATAACATACAGGAGCACATAATGGGGTTTTGGTTAGCACCAACATCAATCTTGCACGTCTCATGCTTCGCCAGTACACCCACTGTCATTGCTTAGATACCCGTCCTGCCTTCCTGCCCCGCCCCTTTCCTTCTATGTGCTCACTGAACCGTAGCACCTGGTATAAGAATACATCGCAGATTTTCTGAGTTGCTCACAGATCCCAACTGTGAAGTGAGTATGAACATTTTCTCTATTAACATTTTTTTCAATTAAATGTTTTCTTCAACTAACATTTCTTTCAATTAACATTTTTGTCAATTCTTATTTTCTCTTCATTGCTTTCATTTTTTCATGCTTTTGTACTTCTCGTCCTGTCGTCATCCTCTGATGTAGTCACAGGATATCTCCGTGACTGTATGTTGTATTTGTGAATGTGTTTGTTTGCCGATGAAGGCTAATCGCTGCAACGTCCTGTATGTGTCTTAACTCTGTTATGTAAAGCTGCACTACTTTATGTCATTTTATATTTTTTGTGGGGGGGGGGGGGGGGTGAGTCACCCTGTGTATCATACTTGGAAATTCAACACAGAGCACACAAATTCCCCCACCTCAAACTTATAGATCACACTTGGAAACTTAATATATCACACACATATGCCACCACCTCAAGCTAAGCCATCTATAGGTCTTTAATCTATGGATCACGCTTGAAAACTCAATATATCACACAATGCCTCCACCTCAAGTTAACCCATCTATAGATCTATAATCTATGGATCACGTTTGGAAACTCAAAACATAACACACATATGCCTCCATCTCAAGTGTTCCAATCTAATCTATAGATCTATAATCCGTGGATCACTTGTGGAAACCCAAAACATCCCACACGTATGCCTCCATCTCAAGTGTTCAATAGGTTTATAATCTATGGGTCATACTAGGAAGCTCACAACACAGTGCACAAACTAGGTAGCGCTGGGGAGGATCCAAATGTTGTATAGGTAAGTAGCTGGACCCTTTTATATAGGACCCTTTCACATACGTTTGAACTGTTGGAAATGTGGTGCTAGACCCATATTTGTCGAGACTGACCTCCACTCCAGGGAGGATGTGGTCAGTATCACACCAGCCGCCTTTACTTCCCAAGACATGTCCTAGTGCCCATTTTATACTGGTCGGCCTGAGAGCTCAGGTCCAGTTTAAAAATCCACCTCACCCGGGAAGGTTAACCCGGTCAAGAAATGCCCACAGAAGTCAGATGTGTCGGCCTAACGGTGCAAGAACACAGCTCTGCTTTAAACAGGCACAACGCAATCACATCCTAAAAAAACTCTCCGAAGAACGCAGCAGAAGAACAAAATCCTCTTCGACGCAGAATCCAACCCAAGACTGCAGGGCCTGCAAGCAAGCACCCAGGCACTACGCTACAACGATTCGTTTGTAGAATATGTTGGTTCAGGACAAAAATCTGACCAAGATATCTCCCCCCCCCCCCCCCACCCCACCCACCCACCCACGGTGAGCCAGAGCCCTGTTGGCCCATGACCTCGCGCTAATGGTTTTCTGTCTACACCACGGGAAGATGGTGTCGACTTATGAAGTCTGCGGGTCATCGGCAGGCTACTCCTTTTCACTTTTCACCCCTCCTGCGTGAGGCTAGCTGATCCTAACCCTGCTGGTTGCAGGGCCAGATGCAGTCCACACCCTGTTGACTCATATTACAGTAAATGAGACTTAATAGACATTAACAGTATATTAGACAGTGTCTTCCATATCTAGCTGTATGTTCTTGAGACTCATATTACAGTAAATGAGACCTTAAAGAGATTAACAATTATTCCAGGGCAAAAGCCTTTGTGTTTCCAACTCCTGTGAAACTTTTAACTTGCACACAGGACCTCATTTTGTTGCCCTTATCTGGAAAGGTTAGATATCTGATTTTCCTACCCTAGAGATCAGTGGAACATGTGATATTAGATTACAGGTACCAATATTTCTTGGTAAAAAATCCCAGCTCCATGCTGGGATCGTACTCTATACCTTCAGAGCCTTATGGGATCATTGTTGTCTCTCAGCCATGGCTCCTCCTATGGCAATTCATTAAATATAAATTCCAAACCCCAAACAAACATTTGCACATAATATCATTTAATTAAACAACTTTTCACAGCCTGTCAGTTATGTGCACGCTTAGGCTATCTATAATTACATCTCCCATATTTACACTCGCTAATATCGTTTTCACTTTCGATCGTGGAATGAATTGCATTCTAATTCAGTTTAAATGAAATGGTAAACTAGAGTTTGATAGTGTTACCAAAGGTACAGTTTCATGCCAGATATTTGAATCTGTAATTATGTTAATGACTTCAGAGCTGATGAACTATTGACCAGGATGTAAATATGGACATGAGGCTGCTGGTATGCGAACACAGCCACTGCCATTTTAGTAATCAATTATGTGACCGTACACATGTTTATAATACTTTATATTAGATGTGGGGATAGATAGTCTCTGTAGTGAAGTGGTTAACCTGCCTGCCTCACACTGTGAAGGTTGTGGGTTCGATTATGACCTGTGTCGCTCGGTTCACAAGTACAGTTTTCTTGGATACTTCTGGGGGTTGTCGCTGGAGCTAAGGGGTTTGCGTTTTGTGTGACACTTTCGACCGGTTGCCATGTGGAAAGAGACCAAGCTATATGGTATAACACCCGGTGCAATGAATGCAATCCTCTTGTTTATAAACCCTTTTGTTTTTTAAGTGTGGGGATATCATGGGTTTGTTCAAAGCTTTAAATTCTGAACGGTATTTCACATACACATAAAATATAACACAGCTGTGTTGCCACGTTTTAGCTTTAATATCAATAAAGGATTAATCTGTATCTGCCAGTTAAGCCTGCACATTATACTCGTGAAATTAATCTTTAATCCCCAAATCTGACTACCAATGATTCATTATTATCAACATTTTATGCTAATTATTTTCATATCAAATTGCTGTTAGTTAGATCTTTCAGTCTA
>JACEFZ010011582.1:0-13750 GCA_014155875.1 Cepaea nemoralis | reverse complement strand
TTTGAAGAATAGTCCCTTTTTTACTTGTATATTACATTGGGGTATTTCTTCTTCCAAAGTAAATACCATAACCTGAGTCTTTTTACAATTTACTTCCAACCCCAGCTGCTCACTGTGTACAACAACTGCGTCTACTAATTGTTGCAGATCTTGCTCATTGTCTGCAATCAATACTGTATCATCTGCATATCTAATGTTATTGATGTTTCGTCCTCCACTGCTGATCCCATTGACATCTTCTACATTTCTGAAAATATTTTCACTGTATAGGGAAAAAAGATCTGGAGACAATACACATCACTGCCTAACACCTCTTTTAATAAGCTGATATTGTCCCCACTTCATTATCAATCCTTATGGCAGCTTGTTGTTTCCAATATATGTTTTTATAAGCCTAATGTCTTTCCCATCAATTTGTAGATCTGCAAGCATATCCACCATGTTGACATGTCTAACTCTATCAAAAGCCATTGTGTAGTCAATAAAGCAAAGATGAATATCCTTGTTTACTTCTATAGCACGTTCAATAACTGTTCGCAGCATATACACAGCATTTACTGTACCCTTTCCTTCTACAAACCTACATTATTCTTCCCCTTTTTCATGTTGTATTTTTTTTTCCTCATTCTTCGCATGATAATTCTTAGCAAAATCTTTGTGATGTGACTCATTATACGAATTGTTCTATGTTGATCACATTCCAAGGCTCCTGATTTCTTTTTGATTGCAATAAATACAGAGTTACATAATTCAGAAGGTATATCTCCAGTATCAATATAGTGTATCATATAATGTGTTCAGTAGTCTGGTGACTTGATCTATTCCATATTCTTCTAAAGCTTTAATCATTTCTGTTGAGATGTTATCTGCACCAAGGGCCTTGCCAGCTTTCATTTGCTTAAGAACATTTCGAACCTCCATCTTCAAAATTGGCGGTCCTTCATTATTAAATCTAATATCATACTGTTCCTCTCTGTTATCATCATAAAGGTTTTTCACATAATCTGTCCATACATGTAGAATCTGATCTTTTTCTATTATGATTTTAGACAGCCTGTTGATGTAATTGTTCTTTTACTAGTAATTTCCTGAATTCTTTTGTGCACTAATTTGGTATTTTGACTGTTGTATTGTTTTTCAATTTCTAAGCACTTTTCCTCAAGCCATGCTTCTTTTGCCTCCTTACATAATATTCTGACTTGTCCGGAATTTCTTCATATTTGGCAGCATTATGTTTGTTGAGTCTTCTTGTTTCCATTAGGTGTAAAAATTTCTTCAGTCATCCATTTCTTACGACCCACCTTCTTTAATTCTGGAATAGTTGTTTCTGCAGCCAAACTGATTGAATTCTTGAACATTTCCCATTGATCATCCACATCCTGGAATAGGATCTCTACATCAGACAATATATCAAATCTGTTCTGTACTTCTATGTTGAATTTGTTTTGTATTTCCTTGTCATTACTCAATGTACACAAATCATATTTAGTGTTTCCTGGTATATGCTTGACTTTCTTCAACTTTATCCTCAATGTTCTTGTAAGTAATCTGTGGTCACTATAACAATCAGCACTGGGAACTGTTTTTACTATTGTTAACGGGTTTCTAAATCTTCTGCTAATCAGAATGTAGTCAGTCTGGTTTCTAATCCTGCTATCAGGACTCCTCCATGTCCGTAATCTTCTAGGTTGTTGCTTAAACCAGGTGTTTCCTACAATCATTTCATGTTCTTTTGCCCACTCTAAGAGTCTGTATCCTCTTTCATTTCTCTCTCCTAAACCATATTTTCCTACTGTGTATCTATCACCTTGATTTCCTACTTTTGCATTGAAGTCTCCTATTATGATGTTTATTTCTGAATTTTTACATTTCTTTAAGGCAGACTCTATGTCATTATAAAATTCCTCTACACTATCTTCACTGTATTCTAATGCTGGGGCATATATTTGAATAACATTTATGTTAAAAGGTCTGCTACTTAATTTAATTAGTAGAACTCTGTCCGACACAGCCCAATATCCTTGAAGAGATTTTGATGTTTTAGGGTCCAAAATAATTGCCACTCCCCTTTGTCGATCTTCACCTCCAGAATAAATAATCTTAAAATCTTCATCTATCTTGATGCCTGCTCCTGTCCATCTCTTTTCGCACATCCCCAAAGTATTAAGTTTTTTCTCTTTCCATTTCTTGTTTTATGTTACCTACTGTTTCGTCGCCGTTTAGCGTCCTAACATTCCATGTTGCTAATTTTAATGTCTCTGTCCTTATCTTGCGATGATCAGTCTTTAGAGTAGTATAGTAACGTGGAAAGTCGCCCTTTTTTGTGGATCTTATATATTACTAGCTGACCCGGCCCGGCTTCGCCCAGTCCCTGGTGGGGAGCATCTCATTTAATTCATATATGTAGTCATATAAGTTCTCGTTCCCGTTACTGACTATCTGTCTGTCTTTCTGTCTGTCTGTCTGTCTGTCTGTCTGTCTGTCTGTCTGTCTGTCTGTCTGTCTGTCTGTCTGTCTGTCTGTCTGTCTGACCCGGCCGGCATCGCTCAGCTCCTGGTGTGGAGCATCACATTTAATTCATATAAGTAGCCATATAAGCTCCCGTTCCCGTTCCCGACTATCTATCTATCTATCTATCTATCTATCTATCTATCTATCTATCTATCTATCTATCTATCTATCTATCTATCTATCTATCTATCTATCTATCTATCTATCTATCTATCTATCTATCTATCTATCTATCTATCTATCTATCTATCTATCTATCTATCTATCTATCTATCTATCTATCTATCTGTCTGTCTGTCTGTCTGTCTATCTGTCTGTCTGTCTGTCTGTCTGCCTGACCCGGCCCGGCTTCGCCCAGCCCCTGATGGGGAGCATCTCATTTACTTCATATAAGTAGTCATATAAGTTCCCATTCCCGTCTGTCTGTCTGTCTGTCTGTCTGTCTGTCTGTCTGTCTGTCTGTCTGTCTGTCTGTCTGTCTGTCTGTCTGTCTGTCTGTCTGTCTGTCTGTCTGTCTGTCTGTCTGTCTGTCTGTCTGTCTAATCATTTATTGGTTGCAGTTAGAACAACCTAGATAAACGAAGACCAACTTACAAAAAGCATTAGAAAGAGCACTTGAAAGGTCTTTACATCTTCCCCAACATTTAACTTGGGTAAATGGAGCGGCGGCAGCAGCAGCTGCAGCAGAAGAAGAAAAAGGAGGAGTAGGAGCTGGGAGGAGGAATAGGGAGGTGGAGGAGGGAGGAGGAGGGAGGAGGGAGGAAGAGATAGGCGGAGAGATGAGGAGGAGGGAAGAGGAGGTAGGAGTAGGAGTAGGGAGGAATAGGAGGGAGGAGGAGGGATTAAGAGAAGGAGGAGGGTGGAGGAGAAGGGAGGAGGAGGGAGGAGGAGGGAGGAGGTAGAGGGAGGAGGAGGAGGAGAGAGGAGGAGGAGGAGAGAAGAGGAGGAGGGAGGAGGAGGGATAAGGGAGGAGGGATAAGGGAGGAGGAAGGGGAGAAGGGAGGAGGAGGAGGAGGGAGGAGGGAGGAAGAGGGAGGAGGAGGAGGGAGGATGAGGGGGGAAGGAGGGAGGAGGAGGATGAAGAGAGGAAGAGAAGGGAGGAGTAGGGAGGAGGAGGAGGGAGGATGAGTGATTAGGAGGAGGGAGGAGGAGAGCAAGGAGGAGGGGAAGGAGGAGGAGGAGGGAGGAGAAGGAAGAGGGAGGAGGAGGAAGGAAGGAGGAGGGGGAGGGAGGAGTAGGGAGGAGGAGTAGGGAGGAGGAGGAGGGAGGAGGAGGGAGGAGGAGGAAGAGGGAGGAGGAAGGAGAAGGAGGAGGGAGGATGAGGGAGGAGAAGAACGCAGGAGGAGGGGGAGGAGGAGGAGGGAGGAGGAGAGGGAGAAGGAGGGACATGGAGGAGGAGGAGGGAGGAGTAGAGAGGAGGAGGCGGAGGGAGGCGGAGGGAGGAGAAGGAAGTGAGGAGGATGGAGGATGAGGAGGGAGGAGGAGGAAGAGGCAGGAGGAGGGATGTGGATGGAGGAGGAGGAGGGAGGAGGAAGAGGGAGGAGGTAGAGGGAGGAGGAGGAGGGAGGAGGAGAGAGTAGGTAGAGGGAGAAGGAGAAGGAGGAGGAGGGATGAGGAGGGAAGAGGAAGGAGGAGGAGAGGGAGGAGGAGGGAGGAGTAAGGGGAGGAGGAGGAGGTAGGAGGAGGAGGAGGGAGAAAAGGGGAGGAGAAGGAGGAGGAGGAGGAGGAGGGATGAGGGGGAGGACTTAGGAGGAGGAGGGAGGAGGAGGGAGTAGGAGGAGAGAGGAGGAGAAGGGAGGAGGAAGGAAGAGGAGTGATTAGGAGGAGGGAGGAGGGCGAGGAGGTAGGAGGAGGAAGAGGTAGGAAGAGGAGGAAGGAGGAAGGAGGGAGGAGGAGGAGAAAGAGGGAGGAGGAGGATGGAGAGGGGGAGGGGAAGAGGAAGAGGATAGGAGGAGGAGGGGAGAGGAGGAGGAGGATTATAACGCATATGCCTGTAGATAACTGCAGCGAAAAGGTGGGTCTGTCTATCTATCTGACCCGGCGTGGCTTCGCCCAGCTCCTGGCGGGTAGCGTCTCATTAAATTCATACAACAAAATAAAGTAACTTAAAAGAATGTCCTTCCACACACCATCCATTATTTCTAATGAAAACCGTTTCTAATCACCTGCATGACTGTAGATAACTTCGTAAGCATAAAAAGATGAGTTACAATGTTATGCATTATGCATTATTTTTATGAAAACTTTGAAAATACCTTAAAGATTGTATCATTATTTATTATAACTCATATGCCGGTATATAACTATAGACAAAGAGT
Source organism: Cepaea nemoralis (assembly GCA_014155875.1). Taxonomy (NCBI): domain Eukaryota; kingdom Metazoa; phylum Mollusca; class Gastropoda; order Stylommatophora; family Helicidae; genus Cepaea; species Cepaea nemoralis. Next base: position 8,921 of record JACEFZ010011582.1, on the reverse strand, counting down.
TTATAAATCTTTGAAAACGATGCAACAATATGACTATAAGTTATACAGCAATGTTATTAAAAGTTATGCCCCTTGAAATAACTTTTCTAGAGTTAAGTCCCCTCGCTGTATATAAATTACAATGTAAAATGAAAAATTAAATAATATTAAGTAAGCAGCCGATTTCACACTAAAAAATATCACAGTTGGCTGCGCTGGAATGAAAGGAAGACGTGTAGAAAATTTCATCTCAATCGGATGGACCGTTCGCGAACGCATAAAGGACATACATACAGACGGAGATTGCCTTTTATATATAAGACTAGCTGACCCGGCCCGGCTTCGCCCAGTCCTTGGTGGGGAGCATCTCATTTAATTCATATAAGTAGTCATATAAGTTCCCGTTCCCGTTACCGACTATCTGTCTGTCTGTCTGTCTGTCTGTCTGTCTGTCTGTCTGTCTGTCTGTCTGTCTGTCTGTCTGTCTGTCTGTCTGTCTGTCTGACCCGGCCCGGCATCGCCCAGCTCCTGGTGTGGAGCATCTCATTTAATTCATATAAGTAGTCATATAAGCTCACGTTCCCGTTCCCGACTATCTATCTGTCTGTCTGTCTGTCTATCTGTCTGTCTGTCTGTCTGATCCGGCCCGGCTTCGCCCAGCCCCTGATGGGGAGCATCTCATTTAATTCATATAAGTAGTCATATAAGTTCCCGTTCCCGACTGTCTGTCTGTCTGTCTGTCTGTCTGTCTGTCTGTCTGTCTGTCTGTCTGTCTGTCTGTCTAATCATTTATTGGTTGCAGTTAGAACAACCTTAGATAAACGAAGACCAACTTACAAAAAGCATTAGAAAGAGCACTTGAAAGATCTTTACATCTTCCCCAACAATTAACTTGGGTAAATGGAGCAGCGGCAGCAGCAGCAGAAGAAGAAGAAAAAGGAGGAGTAGGAGCTGGGAGGAGGAAGAGGGAGGTGGAGGAGGGAGGAGGAGGGAGGAGTAGGAGGGAGGAAGAGATAGGCGGAGAGAGGAGGAGGAGGGAAGAGGAGGGAGGAGGAAGGAGGAGGAGTAGTAGGGAGGAGGAGGGATTAGGAGGAGGAGAGAGGAGGAGGAGGGAGGAGGAGGGAGGAGGAAGGATGGAGGAAGGAGGAGGAGGAGGGAGGAGGAGGAGGAGGAGGAGGGAGGAGGAGGGAGGAGGAAGAGGGAGGAGGAAGAGGGAGGAGGAAGAGGGAGGAGGAAGAGGGAGGAAGAAGGAGGAGGAGGAAGGAGAAGGATGGAGGAGAAGAATGCAGGAGGAGGAGGAGGGGGAGGAGGAGGGATGAGGAGGGAGGAGGAGAGGGAGGAGGAGGGAGATTGAGGAGGAGGAGGGAGGAGGAGGAGAGAGGAGGAGGGAGGAGGCGGAGGGAGAAGGAGGAGGGAGGAGGAGGGAGGAGGAAAGGGAGAAGGAGGAGGGAGAAGGAGGAGGGAGGAGAAGGAGGGGGAGGATGAGGAGGGAGGAGGAGGAAGAGGGAGGAGGAGGGATGTGGAGGGAGGGGGAGGAGGGAGGAGGAGGTAGAGGGAGGAGGAGGAGGGAGGAGGAGAGAGGATGAGGAAGGAGGAGGAGAAGGAGGAGGAGGGATGAGGAGGAGGGAGGAGGAGAGGGAGGAAGAGGGAGGAGGAGGGAGGAAGAGGGAGGAGAAGGAGGAGGAGAGAGGAAGAGGGAGGAGGAGGAGGGAGGAGGGGGAGGACGTAGGTGGAGGAGGGAGGAGGAGGGAGGAGGAGGAGGGAGTAGGAGGAGAGAGGAGGAGAAGGGAGGAGGAAGGAAGAGGAGTGATTAGGAGGAGGGAGGAGGGCGAGGAGGCAGGAGGAGGAAGAGGGAGGAGGTGGAAAGAGGAGGAGGAAGGAGGAGGAAGAGAGAGGAGGAGGGAGGAGGAGGAGAAAGAGGGAAGAGGAGGAGGGAGGAGGGAGAGGGAGGAGGGGGAGGTGAAGAGGAAGATGGTAGGAGGTGGAGGAGGGGAGAGGAGGAGGAGGAGGAGGAATATAACGCATATGCCTGTAGATTTAATAATGGCTGAAGTTGTTCCATGTCTTCTTAGAGTTGGCGACAGTGTAAAGAAATATAAAATCTTCAAACTTGATAGAGATAAGGTAACTATTATTTATTTATTCTTTAAGCACAAAAAGATGAGTTACAATGTTATGCATTATGCATTATTTTTATGAAAACTTTGAAAATGCCTTAAAGATTGTATGATTATTTATTATAACTCATATGCCGGTATATAACTATGGACAAAGAGTTTATAAATCTATGAAAACGATGCCACAATATGACTATAAGTTATACAGAAAAGTTATGCCCCTTGAAATAACTTTTACAGAGTTAAGTCCCTTCATTATAAACTATGTATAGACAAAGTTATAAAGTTTGTTTTTTCTTTTTTTTTGGTCGGCAAAGTGTGGGAAAATCTCGTGCGGGTGTGACGGCGGTCGGTTAATAACAGACGTGGAGGGGTGCATATGGAAAAGTAAGTAACGGGTTGTAAAAACATTGGTGAGTGGTGTGTTAAAATATTTTGAACTGTTAGCGCATTGGTGGTGTACATTAGTACGAATAAAAGGTGCGGTGGGGATAGTAGTGGGTATGGGTTAGTGAAATTAGTTGATAAGGGTGGTTATTAGTGCTATGTAGATGTTCATAGTAGCTTATTCACTAACATCACACGTGTTACAAATGAAACCTTGAAAGCTAAAGATCGTTGATTGCAATGGATATGGTGTAGTGTCATTCGGTGGTAAGGGGTGGGTACCAGGTATTAGTGGTCAACAGATGGTCAAGTAGGGGTCAAGTGGTGTTCAAGTGAGGAAATTTTAGGGAAAATGGTTGTAATGATATGGTGATAATTAAAGGGTGGTAAATTAGTGGTCAAGCAGTGGTCAAGTGGTGGTCAAGTGAGGAAATTTTTAGGGGAAAGTGGTTGTAATGATATGGTGATGATTAAAGGGTGGTAAATTAGTGGTCAAGCAGTGGTCAAGTGGTGGTCAAGTGAGGAAATTTTTAGGGGAAAGTGGTTGTAATGATATGGTGATGATTAAAGGGTGGTAAATTAGGGGTCAAACAGTGGTCAAGCAGTGGTCAAGTAGTGGTAAATTGAGGAAATTTTAGGGAAAAGTGGTTGTAATGATATGGTGATGATTAAAGGGTGGTAAATTAGTGGTCAAGCAATGGTCAAGTAGTGGTCAAGTAGTGGCCAAGTAGCGGTCAAGTAGTGGTTAAGTGGTCGAGTGACCACTTAAATTGTAGGGGAAAGTACGTGTAGTGAACCTGTGTTTGTTAAAGTGATCGATGACGTGGTCAAGTAGTGGTAAATGGTCAAGTGACTACTTAAATTGTCTGTGAAAATAGGTATAGTGACATTGTGATGATCAAGAGGTGGTCAAGTGGTGTTCAAATAGTGGTCAAGTAGTGGTCAAGTAGTGGTCAAGTAGTCGAATGACCACTTAAATTGTAGGGTATGGTACGTGTAGTGAAACGGTGATGGTAAAATAAGTAATGACATGGTCAAATAGTGGTCAAGTAGTGGTCAAGTAGTGGTCAAGTGGTCGAATGATCACTTAAATTGTAGGGTATGGTACGTGTAGTGACATGATGATGGTTAAAGTGATCGATGACATGATCAAGACGTTATGCCGGCTGCTAAGTTCAGAAAGTAGTGTCCTTAGTATTGGTAATTTCCCCACCACGAGCGCCTCGAGCACTGATTTTGCATTGATCAATAGCACCTAGTGGTACAGTCGACACACATGGACAATAGTTACATCCGGTCAAAGATGGCGTCGCACCCTATCACACATGGGTTATTGCTACATCCAGACTACGTCTCATTCGCTTAAACTGGTCAAATATGGCGTCACAGCCGGTCACATGTGTAATGGTACAGCCGAGACAAGGGCTCATTGGCGAAAACCAGTCAAAGAATTCCCTGCTTCCGATCACATGTATAAGGGTACAGCCACTACACGTGGCTAATGACTCAACCGGTCAAAGATGGCGATGCATCCAGTGACACGCATAACGATACACGTGGAACACGTGGCTAATAACCCAATCGTTCAAAGACGGTGTCGCATCCCGTCACAGGAGTAATGGCACACCCGAGACACGTGGTTAAGAGGGTTACTATAGAAAAAGGGTGTCCTATCGGTTGTCGAGTCAGGGAAACTAACGTATGATGATCACTGTTTATAGGAGTGAATACACTGCATCATCAACACTGCATCCGAAGGGTAAAATGGTCACCCTTCTCTCTTTTTTCTATATCCGTGTAGTCCTAGTGTTACCGGGTTACACCAAAGGACACCCGGGCATCAACACAACATAAACTGGTCTCGAAAACCCCATACGCGCGTGTAAACAACTAATCACAGTTTTCCGACTAAGCCTTTCTCATACTCATAGTACAGAGATGTGATCACCGATGCTAGTCGGGGAAGTCGTATTTGTACGTAACAACTATCGGGTCATACAACGACGAGTGGGTAGTGGATGTTAACAGATGCACACAAACACAACAAACTGCCCCGACTCAACCTTAGGCAATGCACATAACATGACAGGTCACATGTCCGCCGTCATAACCAGCGACGTTATCACGTAGCAAATTAGACACCCACACTTTCATTTCCTTTCTATGTGTCCATAGTGTCTTTACATCTTTCTCCAGAAAGCCATTTCCAAGACCAATATATGTTTTTTCAGTGTACCTGCTCAGTGCCACACTTCATAACCAGACAAAAGTACACCTTCTATGTACCACTTCAACCGTCAAATAAGAAAATATGTTAGACAAAATATTAAAATTATTGATCAAATACAGAAATATCTCGTCCAAACTTATAAAAAGTAGGAACATTTGTTAACCTATTGGGAAAAATATCAAGCAAGTAGGAAAGTTTGTTAGTCAAATAGAAAAAAAATATTGACCACGTAACGATATATCTTGTCCACACTTATGAAAAGTAGGGAAATGTGTTAGTCAAATGAGAAAAAAGATTGACCAAGTAACGAAATATCCCCACCAAACTTATGAAAAGTACGAAACTTTGTTAAGCAAGTATGAAAATGTATCGACCAAACAGAGAAATATATCACCCAAACTTATAAAAAGTAGGAACATATGTTAACAAAATGGAAAATATCTTGGCCAAATAGGAAAATTTGTTAGCTAAATGGGGAAAATATTGTCCAAGTAACGAAATACATCGTTCAAACCTACGAAAAGTAGGAAACTTTGTTAATTAAATGTGAAAATTTTGGCCAAATTTCAACCAAACTTATAAATATTTCAACTAAACTTATAAAAAAGTAGGAACATTTGTCAGCCAAATGGGAAAAAGGTCGGCCAAATACAGAAATATTGCAACCAAACTTATAAAAAGAAGGAAAAGATTGACCAAGTAACGAAATATCTCGTCGAAACGTATAAAAAAGTAGGAACCTTTGTTAACCAAATGTGAAAAAACAAAACAAATATTGATCAAGTAAAGAAATAACTCCTCCAAATTTATGAAAAGTACGAAACCTTGGTACCCAAATGCGACAAATGTAGGTCAAATACTGAAATATCTCGTCCAAACTTATGAAAGGTAGAAAATTGTCTTAACCAACTGGGGAAAATATTGCTCAAACTAAGAAACATGTCGACCGAAGTAGGAAATTACGTGAACCAAAGTAATAAAATTGTTGGCCAAATAGGAAAAAGTATCGGTCAAACTTATAGATGTCTCGTTTAAACTTATAACATGTATGACAATTTGTTAGACAAAGGTGAAAAATATTGGCCAAGTAATGAAATATCGCATCCGAACTTATAATAAGTAAGAAAACATGCTAGTAACATCAAGAAATATGTCGACCGAAGTAATGCAATAGGCAAAACGATGGACAAACTTATAAATATGTCGACCGTTATAAGAAAATGTTACCCATATTAGGAAAAATATTGGCCAGCGTATGAAATATCTCGACCAAACTTACAAAGAGTAGGAAAACATGTCGACCAAAGTAAGAAAATTGGTTAGCCAAAGAGGAAAAATAGTGGCCCAGTACAGAAATATCGCATCCAAATTTTATAAAATGTATGAAAATGTGTTAGCCAACGGTGAAAACTAATGACCAATAAAGACATTTCTTGTCCAAACTCATAAAAAGTAGACAAATTTGTTAACTAAATGTGAAAATTATCGGTCAAACTTATAAATATCTCCACCAAACTTATAAAAAGTAGGAAAATTTGTTAGCCAAATGTAAAAATTTTGACTAAGTAAAGAAATATCTCATCCAAACTTATAAAAATGTCGACTGATATAAGAAAATAGGGTACCCAACGTAGGAAAAATAACGGCCGAGTTACGAAATAGCTCAACCAAACTTACAAAACTTAGAAAAATATGTCGACCTAAGCAGGAAAATGTGTTAGCCAACGGTGAAAAATAGTGGCCATGTAAAGAAATAGTGCATCCAAACTTATAAAATGTAGGAAAATTTGTTAGCCAAATTGACAAAACTGTTAACTAAACTTATAAATATCTGGTCCAAACTTATGAAAAGTAGGAAACTTTATTAACCAAAGGTGAAAAATATTGTCCAAGTAAAGACATGTTTCAACCAAACTTATAAATATATCATCCAATCTTATAAAAAGTAGAAAAATTTGTTAGTCAAATGGGAAAAATGTTGGCCAAATACAGAAATAGCTCGACCAAACTTATAAAACACTAGGAAAAAATATTAACCAACACAAATAAAATGTTGACCAAAGTTATAAATCCAAACTTATGAAAAGTAGGAAACTTTGTTAACCAAATATGAAAAAAATATTGACCAAGTACAGACATATTTCAATCAAACTTGTAAACTTGTCGTCCAAAGTGATAAAAACTAGGAAAATCTGTCAGCCAAACTAAGAAATAGCTATGGAAAAGTAAGTCCACAAAACTAAGACAAATGTGTTACCAAAATTAGGAAAAAAAGGTAACTTCTGTAGTTATGGCAAACGTGTCTTGAACTTTTATCTGAAAAGACATTTCACAATACATAACCATCAACGTCAGCACTTTCCCGATTATACAGTACCGAAAGCTCTAACTTAACATTCCAGTGTATCTGGTAAAGAAGCACTTATACAGACTAATCACTTATCTCTCCATACCCTTGGATTTTTCCTATCTAACACAACGTATCTCTGTCTTTCATAGATAGCTTCAAAACTTTTCCATGTCACACCACTAAGAACGCCAAACCTTCGTTGTGCATGAGGTCTAATGAAACAGACATAACAACATTTATGGCAATGCAATCTGTGATCCACAGGGGATAGTTTCGATATCATCTGAGTATTCGTCACCAAAGAACCATTTCCCAAGGCTGATGTCTTCAACTTTCTATACCACAATGTTTGCTACACTAACCTTCCAATTGTTCCAGCTTTCAACAATACAAAAGGTGTTCTCCAAGGCTAGCTAACATAACATTTCTTACTTTGTCCACCTATTTCACACGTCATTTCACAACTGCAATAGCGGCAAGTCTACATACATCCAAGTGGCTGTTATGAAGTCGACCTTTCTTAAAACCACATCTGCCTTATTGAGCCCTTGAATACCCTCTACCACATCTTCTAACAGACTTTCAACGTTTCATAACAAATAACATTAATATTATCTTTGATTATAGAACAACCGATTTTCTGCTGACTAGGCAGATTTTCCACCATAATGGAGATAAATCATCTGTCTACTAAATCCCCTAATCTACTAGGCGCTATTCTAGACAACGAATACGGTCATAGACCAGCACCCCTAGGAAGAACCTGAAAAATCAACAGAGATTGGGTTCCTGAGACGAATTAGTTGCATTCCTTGGACACCATAGTAACTAACGATGATCGCCTAAAAGAGCCTAAGGAAAATAGACCATTATATACATCAAACACAACAAAATCTTTCTTACTAACCCTAACTATACATCATTTAACCCTAACCCTAACCTAACCTCTAACCATAACCCTAATCCTAACTATACAACAAACTGTTTTTAAGAGACATAGATACAAACCAGTGTTAGTAGTGGAAAAAGTTAAATTTGTGTGACTACATTTTAATTAAAATTTAAAAATTATAAATCGCAATTTTATTACTCGCTTCACTTATTACACAGATATAGGCTAGGTGTAAGCAAAAGGGTAGGTATAGAACGTGTATCGAGCTTACATCTTGCGCAATATTTTCCCCATTTAGCTAACAAATTTTCCTATTTGGCCAAGATATTTTCCAGTTTGTTAACATATGTTCCTACTTTTTATAAGTGTGGGTGATATATTTTTCTGTTTGGTCGATACATTTTCATACTTGCTTAACAAAGTTTCATACTTTTCATAAGTTTGGTGGGGATATTTCGTTACTTGGTCAATCTTTTTTCTCATTTGACTAACACATTTCCCTACTTTTCATAAGTGTGGACACGATATATCGTCACGTGGTAAATATTTTTTTTTTCTATTTGACTAACAAACTTTCCTACTTGCTTGATATTTTTCCCAATAGCTTAACAAATGTTCCTACTTTTTATAAGTTTGGACGAGATATTTCTGTATTTGATCAATAATTTTAATATTTTGTCAAACATAGTTTCTTATTTGACTGTTGAAGTGGTACATGGAAGGTGTACTTTTGTCTGGTTATGAAGTGTGGCACTGAGCAGGTACACTGAAAAAAACATATATTGGTCTTGGAAATGGCTTTCTGGAGAAAGATGTAAAGACACTATGGACACATAGAAAGGAAATGAAAGTGTGGATGTCTAATTTGCTACGTGATAACGTCGCTGGTTATGACGGCGGACATGTGACCTGTCATGTTACGTGCATTGCCTAAGGTTTAGTCGGTGCAGTTTGTTGTGTTTGTGT
>JACEFZ010011581.1:317500-362708 GCA_014155875.1 Cepaea nemoralis | reverse complement strand
AAGATATACACTATATTGAAGACTTTCAAAATTTCACCAGTCTTCCATCTCTTACGATTATCTTATCCGTCTCTTGCAGACATATTCGTCTTTTCAAAGTGAGACATCGCATTTATCCCTGAGCTCAAGAAATGTTACAGGTCCTTGTCATGGATAACTCACAATTGTTGATCAATAATTCATAGCTCCTAATGAATAACTCGCAGCAGTTATTGAATAGCACACAGCTGTTCTTGTAATGAAATAAGCACAAGTGTTCTTTTAATTAAAACATCGCAGCTGTGTTTAACGTCAAGTCCAGTAGGAAAGACACAGAGCTGGTTTTGTTCTCCGGCATTGTTAGCCTTTGTGTTGTCTGTCACATCTGACACGTAGACATGTTGCCTTATTCTCGGAGATCCAATTATCCGCTTCACAATTTTAAGAAGAAACAAGCCAGGAACGAACACCATCTCACGCCACGGAGTGTACACGGCATTTTGTGCTAGCCCCATAATTGAGACCACTCAGCACTCGAGAGATGATGTGGCCAATATCAGGTCAGGCCTAGTCACATCCCAGAAAATTTTCATAGTGCATATTTAAAAGCTGGTTCGACCTGAGAGCTCAGATCAATGAAACAATCCTTTGTTTGGGTGGATTCGAATACATCACTACCAGACCGTCAGGTTGCATACCTAGCCATTGCTATAACGCCGCTGCCTTGAAATAAACAAGGCTGAGCACAGCGATGGAGTGACAGAGACAAGGAGAGACACGTGTGTGTTTGACAGTTGTGGCGAGGTGAAGTCTGTTTTCTGTAGAAAACAGAGCACTGGGAGCAAGTAATCCTGACCTTTCCTGTACTTAGACATATAGATTGGTTAAAGGTCTTACATGACTGGGGCTGCAGGCTGTTGTCAACTAACTCTTCGTCTGGCTGCTGTCGTCAGATGCTTCAGCTGGATGCTGTCGGGATTTGAATTTTCAGCCGCGTGCTGACGTGACTAGATTCTTCATCTGGGTACTGTAGTGACTTCTGTCTTCATCTGGGTACTGTAATGACTTACTTTCTTCATCTGGGTACTGTAGTGACTTCTTTCTTCATCTGAGTACTGTAGTGACTTTTTTCTTCATCTGGGTACTGTAGCGACTTCTTTCTTCATCTGAGAACTGTAGTGACTTTTTTCTTCATCTGGGTACTGTAGCGACTTCTTTCTTCATCTGAGTACTGTAGTTACTTTTTTCTTCATCTGGGTACTGTAGCGACTTCTTTCTTCATCGGAGTACTGTAGTGACTTTTTTCTTCAACTGGGTACTGTAGTGACTTCTTTCTTCATCTGGATACTTTAGTGACTTTTTTCTTCATCTGGGTACTGTAATGACTTCTTTCTTGGTCTGGGTACTGTAGTGACTTCTTTCTTCATCTGGGTACTGTAGTGACTTCTTTCTTCATCTGGGTACTGTAGTGACTTCTTTCTTCATCTGGGTACTGTAGTGACTTCTTTCTTCACCTGGATACTTTAGTGACTTCTTTCTTCATCTGGGTACTGTAGTGACTTCTTTCTTCAACTGGGTACTGTAGTGACTTCTTTCTTCATCTGGGTACTGTAGTGACTTCTTTCTTCATCTGGATACTTTAGTGACTTTTTTCTTCATCTGAGTACTGTAATGACTTCTTTCTTCGTCTGGGTACTGTAGTGACTTCTTTCTTCATCTGAGTACTGTAGTGACTTCTTTCTTCATCTGGGTACTGTAGTGACTTCTTTCTTCATCTGGGTACTGTAATGACTTCTTTCTTCATCTGGGTACTGTAGTGACTTCTTTCTTCATCTGGGTACTGTAGTGACTTCTTTCTTCATCTGGGTACTGTAGTGACTTCTTTCTTCATCTGGGTACTGTAGTGACTTCTTTCTTCATCTGAGTACTGTAGTGACTTCTTTCTTCATCTGGGTACTGTAGTGACTTCTTTCTTCATCTGGGTACTGTAGTGACTTCTTTCTTCATCTGGAAACTGTAGTGACTTATTTCTTCATCTGGGTACTGTAGTGACTTCTTTCTTCATCTGGGTACTGTAGTGACTTCTTTCTTCATCTGAGTACTGTAGTGACTTCCTTCTTCATCCGGGTACTGCAGTGACTTCTTTCTTCATCCGGGTACTGTAGTGACTTCTTTCTTCATCTGGGTACTTTAGTGACTTCTTTCTTTATCTAAGTACTGTAATGACTTCTTTCTTCATCTGGGTACTGTAGTGACTTTGTTTTTCATCTAGGTGATGTTGTGACTTGTTTCTTCATCTGGGTACTGTAGTGACTTCTTTCTTCATCTGGATACTTTAGTGACTTTTTTCTTCATCTGAGTACTGTAATGACTTCTTTCTTCGTCTGGGTACTGTAGTGACTTCTTTCTTCATCTGAGTACTGTAGTGACTTCTTTCTTCATCTGGGTACTGTAGTGACTTCTTTCTTCATCTGGGTACTGTAATGACTTCTTTCTTCATCTGGGTACTGTAGTGACTTCTTTCTTCATCTGGGTACTGTAGTGACTTCTTTCTTCATCTGGGTACTGTAGTGACTTCTTTCTTCATCTGGGTACTGTAGTGACTTCTTTCTTCATCTGGGTACTGTAGTGACTTCTTTCTTCATCTGGGTACTGTAGTGACTTCTTTCTTCACCTGGATACTTTAGTGACTTCTTTCTTCATCTGGGTACTGTAGTGACTTCTTTCTTCATCTGGGTACTGTAGTGACTTCTTTCTTCATCTGGGTACTGTAGTGACTTCTTTCTTCATCTGGATACTTTAGTGACTGTTTTCTTCATCTGAGTACTGTAATGACTTCTTTCTTCGTCTGGGTACTGTAGTGACTTCTTTCTTCATCTGGGTACTGTAGTGACTTCTTTCTTCATCTGGGTACTGTAGTGACTTCTTTCTTCATCTGGGTACTGTAGTGACTTCTTTCTTCATCTGAGTACTGTAGTGACTTCTTTCTTCATCTGGGTACTGTAGTGACTTCTTTCTTCATCTGGGTACTGTAGTGACTTCTTTCTTCATCTGGATACTGTAGTGACTTATTTCTTCATCTGGGTACTGTAGTGACTTCTTTCTTCATCTGGGTACTGTAGTGACTTCTTTCTTCATCTGAGTACTGTAGTGACTTCCTTCTTCATCCGGGTACTGCAGTGACTTCTTTCTTCATCCGGGTACTGCAGTGACTTCTTTCTTCATCCGGGTACTGTAGTGACTTCTTTCTTCATCTGGGTACTTTAGTGACTTCTTTCTTTATCTAAGTACTGTAATGACTTCTTTCTTCATCTGGGTACTGTAGTGACTTTGTTTTTCATCTAGGTGATGTTGTGACTTGTTTCTTCATCTGGGTACTGTAGTGACTACTTCTTTATTCATCTGGGTACTGTAGTGACTTCTTTCTTTATCTGGGTACTGTAGTGACTTCTTTCTTCATCTGGGTGCTGGATTAATTTATTTCTACAGTTGAGTACTGTCGTCACTTCTTTCTTCATCTGAGTACTGTCGTCACTTCTTTCTTCACCTGACTACTGTCGTCACTTCTTTCTTCAGCTGAGTACTGTCGTCACTTCTTTATTCAGCTGAGTACTGTCGTCACTTCTTTCTTCAGCTGACTACTGTCGTCACTTCTTTCTTCAAGTGAGTACTGTCGTCACTGCTTTTTTCACCTGATTACCGTCGTCACTTCTTTCTTCAGCTGAGTACTGTCGTCACTTCTTTCTTCAGCTGAGTACTGTCGTCACTTCTTTCTTCAGCTGAGTACTGTCGTCATTTCTTTCTTCAGCTGAGTACTGTCGTCACTTCTTTCTTCAGCTGAGTACTGTCATCACTTCTTTCTTCAGCTGAATACTGTCGTCACTTCTTTCTTCAGCTGAGTACTGTCGTCACTTCTTTCTTCAGCTGAGTACTGTCGTCACTTCTTTCTTCAGCTGAGTACTGTCGCTACTTCTTTCTTCAGCTGAGTACTGTGGTCACTTCTTTCTTCACCTGACTACCGTCGTCACTTTTTTCTTCAGCTGATTACTGTCGCCATTTCTTTCTTCAGCTGAGTACTGTCGTCACTTCTTTCTTCAGCTAAGTACTGTCGTCACTTCTTTCTTCAGCTGAGTACTGTCGTCACTTCTTTCTTCACCTGACTACTGTCGTCACTTCTTTCTTCAGCTGATTACTGTCGTCATTTCTTTCTTCAGCTGAGTACTGTCGCCACTTCTTTCTTCACCTGACTACCGTCGTCATTTCTTTTTTCAGCTGAGTACTGTCGTCACTTCTTTCTTCAGCTGAGTACTGTCGTCACTTCTTTCTTCACCTGACTACCGTCGTCACTTCTTTCTTCAGCTGATTACTGTCGTCATTTCTTTCTTCAGCTGAGTACTGTCGTCATCCTTCTTCACCTGACTACCGTTGTCACGTCTTTCTTCAGCTTGTTACTGTCGTCACTTTACTCTTCTGTTAGGTGCTGTTATCACTTTATTATTCAGCCAGGCGCTGTTATGACGTTATTCTTCAACTAGGTGCTGTCGTCACTTGCACGTAGCACATTCTTCTTTTTCTTCTTTCGTTCGCCTAAAATATGTTTTTAACTGCAATGTTGTCTCTTGTATGAATCTAACAGTCTTTTTTAGTTCATTCAGCGGTCCATAGAGTTTATCTTCCACTGTTGTCTCTCTAGGCCAGAAGGTTCGCCTGGATATGTTGTAGTTTGGGCAATCCTGGAGTATGTGCTCTGCTGTCTGCGACGCCAAACCACATGTGCATATGGCTGAGTCACCAATCTTGAATTTTGTATGCATGTGGTTGCGTAATCATTCAAATCCCGATCTGTCCACAGATTTAATTTTTTTCTGTTGTATAGTTTGTCGAATCATTTCTATTTTTAACGATTTATTTCTATGAGTGTCAATCAATTCTTTTGAATGTATTTCTCATATAATTTCAATTTCCCGACGTTTATCCGATGATTTTGCAGTGACAGGTTTTCACATATTATAATTTATGTGACATTTCACATTCACGGACATTACACAAGAACGGACCGATCTGCCTACTGGACTGATCAATGATGTTTATTATTGCAGAACTATTGATTTCTGTTGCCGCGGGAAGTAACACGTCCATTGTAGTTCAGTAGGGGTATAAACTTTGTGTCAGTTCGACCTCATCATCTATAGTTATCTCTTTCTGCCAAAGTCAATTATCACACTCTGGGGTTTCTCAATGCCTTCCCTGTGCCGTACTTCCTATGTCGTCAGGGATAGTTCGTATTAAATTAATTGCATGTCCTTTATAGGACGCTGTATTCAGCCCCAGCATTTAATGGCTGTTTTGACGTATTAGGCAATTTTTGCTCAGTAGTTTGCCATTCCGTTCTGAACGACCAAGGCACCTAAGCTACGGCGCCGGTTAGCTCGTGGTTATATTCATTTATTTTCACACACACACACACACGCCCAGCCACACATACACACGCACGCAGTCGCGTGCGCGCACGCACACACAAACTTTAGTCTAACAGATACAAGTGACACAACAGCAGCTGGCCGTGAAACAACTTTTATTCTACCTGATCCTAATTTCTTTATTAGCATCTGTGTGTGTGTGTGTGTGTGTGTGTGCGTGCGTGCGAGCGTGTGTGCGTGCGTGCGTGCGTTCATGCGCGCGTGTGCGTGTGCGTGCGTGCTTGTGTGCGTGCGTGCGTTCATGCGAGCGTGTGTGTGTGTGTGTGCGTGCGTGCGTGCGTTCATGCGAGCGTGTGTGTGTGTGTGTGTGTGTGTGTGTGTGTGTGTGTGTGTGTGTGTGTGTGTGTGTTGTTTATAGGCTCTGACATAAGCAGCACTGGTTTTGCTATTGTTTAAATCTGCTTGTTTATTCTTTCTTTCTTCTATTTTTACGTATTTTGGGAATTATCTATGCTGTATGATTTTGTTCCTTTTCCCCCAAGGACTTCCAAATGTTGTTATTCTGTTTCAAGCTGTATTCCGTACTCACCACGTCTGCTGACGGTTGCAGGACCTGATGCTTACTAGAGACTGTGACCATACATCATACGTGCATCTTTTATTTATGAGATACCGTAGATTGTATTGATTTTCATGGTTATATGTTACTATATTTCTTTTATGTTTCAAATTAATTTTACTTATCAGAAAATGGGGGTGGGGGGGGGGGTCTAAATCGACATCTGCAGCTGTAGAACTGTTACGTAATGAACAGATGATCTATATTTTGTTCTTGCTATAAATGTGGTCAGTTTGAGTTTCTGGATTGTTGTCTGACGATACCCGTGTTGCTTTATGTTTTCTTTTATGTGAGGGGTAAAAACTTCCTCATTTGACATATTAACCCACCACGTAATATTGGTGAATGAATCTCCAGTTTCTTTCATTACCTCACGTCCGTGTTTCCCTGTGATCTCTTCATTACCCACATTACCCTATCTTATCTGGACATTTAGGTCTAAACAACGTTTCTCCTCTAGCCGCGCTACAAGATGTGTTTCTGTGCCGGGTGCGCATATTCACAATTGTCAGTCTGACCTTGAGACCTGGCATCGCGCACCTCAACGCACTTCGCGTGACATCTGTTTTTACACTGTTGCTTCTAATTAAAGTCTGTCTCGTGAGTGTCAGTCAATACTGGGGACTTTCATTCTTTTAACTCATTTTAGAATTATAGTGTTTTTTTTTTATTTTTAATTTCAGTCTGCTAATACATTTGGGTGAGATTCACTCAGTTAATACACTTGGGTGTGTTTCAATCCACCAGCTAAATTAACTTCATACTCATCGATATCCAATTTTCTCCGATTTTGAACATTGTATTTTGAAGAGTATTTGAAGAGTTCTCTCTCTCTCTCTCTCTCTCTCTCTCTCTCTCTCTCTCTCTCTCTCTCTCTCTCTCTCTCTCTCTCTCTCTCTCTCTCTCTCTCTCTCTGTCTCTCGTCTCTCTCTCTCTCTCTCGTCTCTCTCTCTCTCTCTCTCACTTTTTGGGTCTGTTCACTCGCTATCTCTAGATAATTCACACAACACCCAATTTCATTACAGATGTTGTACCATGCAACCAAACTGATGCGGTTTAAGACAGCCGTCAGCATAAACACTGACAAGTGCAACACCATTATATTTACCCTCTCTCCAAAACAAAAGGCAGGGATCATCCAGATAAATGGACCACCTCAGTAGTGTAAGTGGGGCTAAAGCCGCCCCTTTTTTGTGGAGGTGGAGGACTATATAAATCAACCATTTATCGATTTCCCACCACAATTTGAAATCTATTTTTAGCATTTATCGATTTTTCCTCCTCAAAGGGCGATAACTCTTCAGGTTTTTTTTTTTTAGTAGGTGGTCAGAGGTGGCGTTGTGAAGAGACTCATCAGAGTGGGCGTGGTCAAGTAATTATAGGTACGACATAAAAAATACAACATGAAACATCAATAAAGAAAACAAACGAGTCAAGTAAGGTACATAATAATGTTAATAAAATATATATATAGAAGGAAAAAAAAAACATAGTAAGTGACCGCTTATAGTTAAGGGTGTGCGATGACGTGCTCAAGTGGTGGTCAAGAGGTGGTCAAGAGGTGGTCAAGCGGTCAAGAGGTGGTCAAGTGACCCCTTAAATTGTATGGGATGGTACGTGTAGTGACGTGGTGATGATCAAGAGGTGGTCAAGTGGTGGTCAGGGTGTGGTCAAGTGGTGGTCAAGAGGTGGTCAAGTGGTCGAGTGACCACTTAAATTGTCGGGGAAAGTAGGTGTAGTGATATGGTGATGATTAAAGGGTGGTAAATTAGTGGTCAAGCGGTGGTCAAGCAGTGGTCAAGTGGTGGTCAAGTGAGGAAAATTTTAGTGGAAAGTAGTTGTAATGATATGGTGATGATTAAAGGGTGGTAAATTAGTGGTCAAGCAGTGGTCAAGCAGTGGTCAAGTGGTCGAGTGACCACTTAAATTGTCGGGAAAGTAGTTGTAATGATATGGTGATGATTAAAGGGTGGTAAATTAGTGGTCAAGAGGTGGTCAAGCGGTGGTCAAGGGGTGGTCAAGTGGTTAAATGACCCCTTAAATTGTTGGGGAGAGTACGTGTAGTGACGTGGTGATGATCAAGAGGTGGTCAAGTGGTGGTCAGGGTGTGGTCAAGTGGTGGTCAAGATGTGGTCAAGTGGTCGAGTGACCCCTTAAATTGTCAGGGAAAGTGAGTGTAGTAAGTTGGTGATGATCGTGAGGTGGTCAAGTAGTGGTCAAGAGGTGGTCAAGGGGTGGTCAAGTGGTTAAATGACCCCCTAAATTGTATGGGAGGGTACAGTTAGTGATGTGGTGATGATCAAGAGGTGGTCAAGTAGTGGTCAAGGAGTGGTCAAGGGGTGGTCAAGTGGTCAAGTTACCCCTTAAATTGATGGGAAGAGTACGTGTAGTGACACGAAGATGATCAAAATGTAGTCAAATAGTCGTCAAGTGGTGGTCAAGCGGTGGTCAAGTGGTCGAGTGACCACATAAATTGTAGAGGAGAGTAGGTGTAGTGACATGGTGATGATCAAGAGGTGGTCAAGTTGTTAGGTCTAGAGGTTGGGGTGTCTCAGTCATGAAGTATCAAACTGTCTGCTCTGGGAAGGATGTCGCTGATCAGGGCGAGTAGGTTCTAATACGTTTATCGCTATTGTCTATAATTGGCGTGGTTGTATAGTAATAATAGTAGAGTTGTTTCGTAGTAATGTTAGTCATCATTATCAAGGGGCATGTTAGGTGATATTTATAACGGTAGTAGTAGTACCAGTAGTAACAATACCAACAATAGTACTAATTATCATCATCATCATGTGTCTTACCAACGGACGTACCACCCACACATTGCGATCTCCAACACCATTGAACAATTCCGAGGTTGACTCACAATACAGAAATCCCCAATTAACGGCATTACCTTCATGTAATGGTGGTACTCATAGTACCAATAGCACCAGTAGTAATAGTCACCAACATCAGCAAGAGACTTATCGCCTGACATTGGTCAGTATGACACTCCATAAACTATGATCTCCGACACCATGGATACAAATAGTAATAATATTGGTAATAGTAGTAGTGGTAGTAGTAGTGGTAGTAGTAGTAGTAGTAGTAGCGGCGGCGGTGGTGGTGGTGGTGGTGGTGGTGGTGGTGGTGGTGGTAATAGTAGGAGTAGTAGAATAGCGAGGGTGCTTGTTGTTTCACTAAGTATTTGTATATCGTATGTAGTATAAAGCTAGTTTGTGTTGTATGCCATGTAAGGTGTTACTGAAATATCTGTATTTTATACTTCTAAGAGGTGATGACGTCATAACCCACCACTCTATCATCTTATTGATAGTGTCTCCAGTGCCACGAAAAAGGCTCATTGTGAGATATCGATCATTTCTCAAAGCGACAGCATCCGGGGTGCATGCCCATTACGAGCAAACATCGATACGCCACTTAAAAGGCAACGACAAGACAAAATGGCGTCGAATACAGTGTAACGTACAAAACTTATGAGGTCATCGGTTGTCCATTCCATCATGGTCGACAAATAGGCGCTCACTAACTTCACAATAGGCTCACTCAAATAAACATATAGGATGATAAGGCATCGACCCAAATGTGAAAAATGACTGCCAAATACAGAAATAGTTCGTCCACATGTATGCAAACTAGGAAAATTTGTTAGTCGAACGGGACATATATTGACCAAGTAGGGAAATTTGAGAGCCATAAATGAAAAAATATAATCCAAAGAGAGGAATATCTCATTCCAACTTATAAAAAGAAGGAAAATTCTCAACCAAATGAGAAAAAGTTAGACCAAGTATAGTAACATCGCAACCAAACTTATGAAAAGTAGGAAACTTTGTTACCCAAAGCGAAAAAACCTAGGTCAAGTAGGAAAATCTGTTAGCCAAATGTAAAAAATGTCGGTCAAATACAGAAATAGTTCGTCCACACGTATGCAAACTAGGAAAATGTGTTAGTCGAACAGGATAAAATATTGCCCAAGTAGGGAAATTTGAGAGCCATAAGTGAAAAAATATAATCCAAAGAGATGAATATCTCGTTCCAACTTATAAAAAGAATGAAAATGCTCAACCAAATGAGAAAAAGTTAGACCAAGTATAGTAACATCGCAACCAAACTTATGAAAAGTAGGAAACTTTGTTAGCCAAAGCGAAAAAACCTAGGTCAAGTAGGAAAATCTGTTAGCCAAATGTAAAAAATGTCGGCCAAATACAGAAATACCTCGGCCGCACGTAGGCAAACAAGGAAAGGTTGTTACCCAGATAGGAAAAATATTGCCCAAGTAGGAAAATTTGATAGCCAAATGTAAAAAAAAAAATATCACCCAAAGAGAGGAATATCTCGGCCAGACTTATAAAAAATAGGAGAACTATGTGCCAAATGGGAAAAAGTTAGGCCAAATACAGAAATATCTCAACCAAACATATAAAAAATAGGAAAATTGATAACCAAACGGGAAATATATTGACCAACTAGGGAAATGTGTTACTCAAAGAGGAAAAATAATGACCAAGTAACGAAATACATCGCTCAAGCTTATGAAAACTACGAAACTTTGTTAGCCAAATGGAAGAAACCTTGGTCAAGTAGGAAAAATCTGTTAACCAATTGTGAAAAATGTCGGCCAAATGCAGAAATAGTTCGGCCACACGTATGCAAACAAGGAAAGGTTGTTAGCCAGATAGGAAAAGTATTAACCAAGTAAGAAAATGTGATACCCAAAGGTGAAAAAATAGCAGACAAAGAGAGAAATATCTCATCCAAACTTATAAAAAGAAGGAAAATTCTCAACCAAATGAGAAAAAGTTAGACCAAATATAGTAACATCTCAACCAAACTTATGAAAAGTAGGAAACTTTGTTAGCCAACGAGAATAAAAACCTTGTTCAAGTAGGAAAATCTGTTAGCCAAATGTAAAAAATGTCGGCCAAATACAGAAATACCTCGTCCGCACGTATGCAAACAAGGAAAGGTTGTTAGCTAGATAGGAAAAATATTGCCCAAGTAGGAAAATTTGATAGCCAAATGTAAAAAAAAAATATCACCCAAAGAGAGGAATATCTCGGCCAGACTTATAAAAAGTAGGAGAACTATGTGCCAAATGGGAAAAAGTTAGGCCAAATACAGAAATATTTCAACCAAACATATAAAAAATAGGAAAATTGATAACCAAATGGGAAATATATTGACCAACTAGGGAAATGTGTTACTCAAAGAGGAAAAATAATGACCAAGTAACGAAATACATCGCTCAAGCTTATGAAAATTACGAAACTTTGTTAGCCAAATGGAAGAAACCTTGGTCAAGTAGGAAAAATCTGTTAACCAATTGTGAAAAATGTCGGCCAAATGCAGAAATAGTTCGGCCACACGTATGCAAACAAGGAAAGGTTGTTAGCCAGATAGGAAAAGTATTAACCAAGTAAGAAAATGTGATACCCAAAGGTGAAAAAATATCAGACAAAGAGAGAAATATCTCATCCAAACTTATAAAAAGAAGGAAAATTCTCAACCAAATGAGAAAAAGTTAGACCAAATATAGTAACATCTCAACCAAACTTATGAAAAGTAGGAAACTTTGTTAGCCAACGAGAATAAAAACCTAGGTCAAGTAGGAAAATCTGTTAGCCAAATGTAAAAAATGTCGGCCAAATACAGAAATACCTCGTCTGCACTTATTAAAATTAGGAAATATTTGTTAGCCAAATAGTAAAAATATTGCCCAAGTAGGAAAATTTGATAGCCAAATGTAAAAAAAAATATCACCCAAAGAGAGGAATATCTCGGCCAGAGTTATAAAAAGTAGGAGAACTATTTGCCAAATGGGAAAAAGTTACGCCAAATACAGAAATATCTCAAACAAACATATAAAAAATAGGAAAATTGATAACCAAACGGGAACTATATTGACCAACTAGGGACATGTGTTACTCAAAGAGGAAAAATAATGACCAAGTAACGAAATACATCGCTCAAACTTATGAAAACTAGGAAACTTTGTTAGCCAAAGTGAAAAAAACCTTGGTCAAGTAGGAAAATCTGTTAGCCAAATGTGAAAAATGTCGGACAAATGCAGAAATAGTTCGGTCACACATATGCAAACTAGGAAAAGTTGTTAGCCAGATAGGAAAAGTATTGGCCAAGTAGGAAAATTTGAAAGCCAAATGTGAAAAAAGATCACCCAAAGAGAGAAATATTGCGAACAATGTCGGCCAAATACAGAAATTTCTCAACCAAACTCATGAAAAGTAGGAACAACTTGTTACCCAAATAGAAAAAATATTGGTCAAGTAAAGAAATAGCGTGGTCAAACCTATAAAAACATACCAACATTTGTTAACACAACTTGGCCACTTGTTCTTACAAACTTGCTCGCTGGCTCAAACAATCTGTCCTCTTGCTATTACAATCGGTCGACCTATCCTATCAACTCACACACTTACCATAACAACTGGCCCTTTTCCCCAACAACGTGTCCACCGACTCTCTCATATTAGCGACTCGCCCTATCAACTTACCCACTGACTCTAACAACTTCCCCAACAGGGGCTCACAAAATTTCCACTTGTTATTACAAATTGTCGACAGTCTCGCCCAAATTACCACTTACTCTTACAAACTGTCCCAACTGCGCGCACAAAGGTGTCCACTTGTGATTTCACGGCCTCCTCATCACATAGATAAGTAGCCCTTATAAAATACAAATGTATCCCACAAGTCATACAGAAGTGTCCCCCATATTGTCATAAAAAAAATATTTGTGTGTGTAGGTAAGTTCATGTCTTTGGCAGTTCATATTTTGTAAATTCATTTCTTCAGCATAAGATTTGTGTAAGTTCACACCCTCAGCATAAATTTTGTTGTGTAAGTTCATGTCTTCGACAGTTCATGTTTTGCTAAGGCTTAGTTTTAGTGAAAAGGCAGAAGTCTATTGGCTAGAATTTCAACCTGAGTGGTCAAATACTAACACTGCCTGTGGACAGCTATTCTTACCCATGCGCTAAAGTTGAGAAAATGAACTTCCGTTGAATGGAAGCTACCGCAGACTTGACTTATTAAACCCCTCTGGAAGAAGTAGCGGCAGCTTAACCAGGAAAAGATCGAATTAGTTATCCCCCTTAGTCTGGGAATTATGAAAATATATGCTCACACAAGCGATATTACTCATGACGTCATATAAACAAAATATAAACGATAACAAATGAGGCAGAGCCACAATTGTTATCGTTTATATATTTTTTTATATGACGTCATGAGTAATATCGCTTGTGTGAGCATATATTTTCATAATTCCCAGACTAAGGGGGATAACTAATTCGATCTTTTCCTGGTTAAGCTGCCGCTACTTCTTCCAGAGGGGTTTAATAAGTCAAGTCTGCGGTAGCTTCCATTCAACGGAAGTTCATTTTCTCAACTTTAGCGCATGGGTAAGAATAGCTGTCCACAGGCAGTGTTAGTATTTGACCACTCAGGTTGAAATTCTAGCCAATAGACTTCTGCCTTTTCACTAAAACTAAGCCTTAGCAAAACATGAACTGTCGAAGACATGAACTTACACAACAAAATTTATGCTGAGGGTGTGAACTTACACAAATCTTATGCTGAAGAAATGAATTTACAAAATATGAACTGCCAAAGACATGAACTTACCTACACACACAAATATTTTTTTTTATGACAATATGGGGGACACTTCTGTATGACTTGTGGGATACATTTGTATTTTATAAGGGCTACTTATCTATGTGATGAGGAGGCCGTGAAATCACAAGTGGACACCTTTGTGCGCGCAGTTGGGACAGTTTGTAAGAGTAAGTGGTAATTTGGGCGAGACTGTCGACAATTTGTAATAACAAGTGGAAATTTTGTGAGCCCCTGTTGGGGAAGTTGTTAGAGTCAGTGGGTAAGTTGATAGGGCGAGTCGCTAATATGAGAGAGTCGGTGGACACGTTGTTGGGGAAAAGGGCCAGTTGTTATGGTAAGTGTGTGAGTTGATAGGATAGGTCGACCGATTGTAATAGCAAGAGGACAGATTGTTTGAGCCAGCGAGCAAGTTTGTAAGAACAAGTGGCCAAGTTGTGTTAACAAATGTTGGTATGTTTTTATAGGTTTGACCACGCTATTTCTTTACTTGACCAATATTTTTTCTATTTGGGTAACAAGTTGTTCCTACTTTTCATGAGTTTGGTTGAGAAATTTCTGTATTTGGCCGACATTGTTCGCAATATTTCTCTCTTTGGGTGATCTTTTTTCACATTTGGCTTTCAAATTTTCCTACTTGGCCAATACTTTTCCTATCTGGCTAACAACTTTTCCTAGTTTGCATATGTGTGACCGAACTATTTCTGCATTTGTCCGACATTTTTCACATTTGGCTAACAGATTTTCCTACTTGACCAAGGTTTTTTTTCACTTTGGCTAACAAAGTTTCCTAGTTTTCATAAGTTTGAGCGATGTATTTCGTTACTTGGTCATTATTTTTCCTCTTTGAGTAACACATGTCCCTAGTTGGTCAATATAGTTCCCGTTTGGTTATCAATTTTCCTATTTTTTATATGTTTGTTTGAGATATTTCTGTATTTGGCGTAACTTTTTCCCATTTGGCAAATAGTTCTCCTACTTTTTATAACTCTGGCCGAGATATTCCTCTCTTTGGGTGATATTTTTTTTTACATTTGGCTATCAAATTTTCCTACTTGGGCAATATTTTTACTATTTGGCTAACAAATATTTCCTAATTTTAATAAGTGCAGACGAGGTATTTCTGTATTTGGCCGACATTTTTTACATTTGGCTAACAGATTTTCCTACTTGACCTAGGTTTTTATTCTCGTTGGCTAACAAAGTTTCCTACTTTTCATAAGTTTGGTTGAGATGTTACTATATTTGGTCTAACTTTTTCTCATTTGGTTGAGAATTTTCCTTCTTTTTATAAGTTTGGATGAGATATTTCTCTCTTTGTCTGATATTTTTTCACCTTTGGGTATCACATTTTCTTACTTGGTTAATACTTTTCCTATCTGGCTAACAACCTTTCCTTGTTTGCATACGTGTGGCCGAACTATTTCTGCATTTGGCCGACATTTTTCACAATTGGTTAACAGATTTTTCCTACTTGACCAAGGTTTCTTCCATTTGGCTAACAAAGTTTCGTAATTTTCATAAGCTTGAGCGATGTATTTCGTTACTTGGTCATTATTTTTCCTCTTTGAGTAACACATTTCCCTAGTTGGTCAATATATTTCCCATTTGGTTATCAATTTTCCTATTTTTTATATGTTTGGTTGAAATATTTCTGTATTTGGCCTAACTTTTTCCCATTTGGCACATAGTTCTCCTACTTTTTATAAGTCTGGCCGAGATATTCCTCTCTTTGGGTGATATTTTTTTTTTACATTTGGCTATCAAATTTTCCTACTTGGGCAATATTTTTCCTATCTAGGCTAACAACCTTTCCTTGTTTGCATACGTGCGGACGAGGTATTTCTGTATTTGGCCGACATTTTTTACATTTGGCTAACAGATTTTCCTACTTGAACAAGGTTTTTATTCTCGTTGGCTAACAAAGTTTCCTACTTTTCATAAGTTTGGTTGAGATGTTACTATATTTGGTCTAACTTTTTCTCATTTGGTTGAGAATTTTCCTTCTTTTTATAAGTTTGGATGAGATATTTCTCTCTTTGTCTGCTATTTTTTCACCTTTGGGTATCACATTTTCTTACTTGGTTAATACTTTTCCTATCTGGCTAACAACCTTTCCTTGTTTGCATACGTGTGGCCGAACTATTTCTGCATTTGGCCGACATTTTTCACAATTGGTTAACAGATTTTTCCTACTTGACCAAGGTTTCTTCCATTTGGCTAACAAAGTTTCGTAGTTTTCATAAGCTTGAGCGATGTATTTCGTTACTTGGTCATTATTTTTCCTCTTTGAGTAACACATTTCCCTAGTTGGTCAATATATTTCCCGTTTGGTTATCAATTTTCCTATTTTTTATATGTTTGGTTGAGATATTTCTGTATTTGGCCTAACTTTTTCCCATTTGGCACATAGTTCTCCTATTTTTTATAAGTCTGGCCGAGATATTCCTCTCTTTGGGTGATATTTTTTTTTTTTACATTTGGCTATCAAATTTTCCTACTTGGGCAATATTTTTCCTATCTGGGTAACAACCTTTCCTTGTTTGCCTACGTGCGGCCGAGGTATTTCTGTATTTGGCCGACATTTTTTACATTTGGCTAACAGATTTTCCTACTTGACCTAGGTTTTTTCGCTTTGGCTAACAAAGTTTCCTACTTTTCATAAGTTTGGTTGCGATGTTACTATACTTGGTCTAACTTTTTCTCATTTGGTTGAGCATTTTCATTCTTTTTATAAGTTGGAACGAGATATTCATCTCTTTGGATTATATTTTTTCACTTATGGCTCTCAAATTTCCCTACTTGGGCAATATTTTATCCTGTTCGACTAACACATTTTCCTAGTTTGCATACGTGTGGACGAACTATTTCTGTATTTGACCGACATTTTTTACATTTGGCTAACAGATTTTCCTACTTGACCTAGGTTTTTTCGCTTTGGGTAACAAAGTTTCCTACTTTTCATAAGTTTGGTTGCGATGTTACTATACTTGGTCTAACTTTTTCTCATTTGGTTGAGAATTTTCCTTCTTTTTATAAGTTGGAATGAGATATTCCTCTCTTTGGATTATATTTTTTCATTTATGGCTCTCAAATTTCCCTACTTGGTCAATATATGTCCCGTTCGACTAACAAATTTTCCTAGTTTGCATACATGTGGACGAACTATTTCTGTATTTGGCAGTCATTTTTCACATTTGGGTCGATGCCTTATCATCCTATATGTTTATTTGAGTGAGCCTATTGTGAAGTTAGTGAGCGCCTATTTGTCGACCATGATGGAATGGACAACCGATGACCTCATAAGTTTTGTACGTTACACTGTATTCGACGCCATTTTGTCTTGTCGTTGCCTTTTAAGTGGCGTATCGATGTTTGCTCGTAATGGGCATGCACCCCGGATGCTGTCGCTTTGAGAAATGATCGATATCTCACAATGAGCCTTTTTCGTGGCACTGGAGACACTATCAATAAGATGATAGAGTGGTGGGTTATGACGTCATCACCTCTTAGAAGTATAAAATACAGATATTTCAGTAACACCTTACATGGCATACAACACAAACTAGCTTTATACTACATACGATATACAAATACTTAGTGAAACAACAAGCACCCTCGCTATTCTACTACTCCTACTATTACCACCACCACCACCACCACCACCACCACCACCACCGCCGCCGCTACTACTACTACTACTACTACCACTACTACTACCACTACTACTATTACCAATATTATTACTATTTGTATCCATGGTGTCGGAGATCATAGTTTATGGAGTGTCATACTGACCAATGTCAGGCGATAAGTCTCTTGCTGATGTTGGTGACTATTACTACTGGTGCTATTGGTACTATGAGTACCACCATTACATGAAGGTAATGCCGTTAATTGGGGATTTCTGTATTGTGAGTCAACCTCGGAATTGTTCAATGGTGTTGGAGATCGCAATGTGTGGGTGGTACGTCCGTTGGTAAGACACATGATGATGATGATAATTAGTACTATTGTTGGTATTGTTACTACTGGTACTACTACTACCGTTATAAATATCACCTAACATGCCCCTTGATAATGATGACTAACATTACTACGAAACAACTCTACTATTATTACTATACAACCACGCCAATTATAGACAATAGCGATAAACGTATTAGAACCTACTCGCCCTGATCAGCGACATCCTTCCCAGAGCAGACAGTTTGATACTTCATGACTGAGACACCCCAACCTCTAGACCTAACAACTTGACCACCTCTTGATCATCACCATGTCACTACACCTACTCTCCTCTACAATTTATGTGGTCACTCGACCACTTGACCACCGCTTGACCACCACTTGACGACTATTTGACTACATTTTGATCATCTTCGTGTCACTACACGTACTCTTCCCATCAATTTAAGGGGTAACTTGACCACTTGACCACCCCTTGACCACTCCTTGACCACTACTTGACCACCTCTTGATCATCACCACATCACTAACTGTACCCTCCCATACAATTTAGGGGGTCATTTAACCACTTGACCACCCCTTGACCACCTCTTGACCACTACTTGACCACCTCACGATCATCACCAACTTACTACACTCACTTTCCCTGACAATTTAAGGGGTCACTCGACCACTTGACCACATCTTGACCACCACTTGACCACACCCTGACCACCACTTGACCACCTCTTGATCATCACCACGTCACTACACGTACTCTCCCCAACAATTTAAGGGGTCATTTAACCACTTGACCACCCCTTGACCACCGCTTGACCACCTCTTGACCACTAATTTACCACCCTTTAATCATCACCATATCATTACAACTACTTTCCCGACAATTTAAGTGGTCACTCGACCACTTGACCACTGCTTGACCACTGCTTGACCACTAATTTACCACCCTTTAATCATCACCATATCATTACAACTACTTTCCACTAAAATTTTCCTCACTTGACCACCACTTGACCACTGCTTGACCACCGCTTGACCACTAATTTACCACCCTTTAATCATCACCATATCACTACACCTACTTTCCCCGACAATTTAAGTGGTCACTCGACCACTTGACCACCTCTTGACCACCACTTGACCACACCCTGACCACCACTTGACCACCTCTTGATCATCACCACGTCACTACACGTACCATCCCATACAATTTAAGGGGTCACTTGACCACCTCTTGACCACTTGACCACCTCTTGACCACCTCTTGACCACCACTTGAGCACGTCATCGCACACCCTTAACTATAAGCGGTCACTTACTATGTTTTTTTTTCCTTCTATATATATATTTTATTAACATTATTATGTACCTTACTTGACTCGTTTGTTTTCTTTATTGATGTTTCATGTTGTATTTTTTATGTCGTACCTATAATTACTTGACCACGCCCACTCTGATGAGTCTCTTCACAACGCCACCTCTGACCACCTACTAAAAAAAAAAACACCTGAAGAGTTATCGCCCTTTGAGGAGGAAAAATCGATAAATGCTAAAAATAGATTTCAAATTGTGGTGGGAAATCGATAAATGGTTGATTTATATAGTCCTCCACCTCCACAAAAAAGGGGCGGCTTTAGCCCCACTTACACTACTCACCTCTAAGAGAAGATAAAGAACCAACATTCCTTGGAGTACCACTTGATGACAGGTTGACATGGAGAAAGTATATCAACAAAGCAGTAGCAAAAGCCAGAAGGAAAATAACCATCCTGAGAAAACTAAGTGGAACCACATTGGGAGCCAGTGGGAAAATACTTAGCAAAGTTTATCAACAGAGCATATGACTACACCTGGAATACGGACAAGGTGCGAAACAAGCACTTAGAGTCACCACGGGAGGGATGAGATCAACCCCTATAGTTGAAATAGAGAAGATGGGGAGGACACAAGCTCTGAGAGAGCGCAGAAATACGAAAACGCTAATACCAAGCAGAAAAGTTCCTCAGCTTGCCAGGCCACCCTATGAAGAACAGATTTGAAAACTTAGCTATGGGGGTGGGGGGGGGGGGGGGTGGGGGTTGAGAAGACGTAGTTTTATCCACGAGGCCAAACAACTCTGCAGAGAAACCACCGATCTGCCCACAGTTGGTATCCCCCTAGCAACTATTCCAGAGCGAACTCCATGGAAAGATGAGCATAGACCATCATTACAAATCCAGACAAAAGTGAGAGGAATATTTGACAAGGAAGAACAGAACAGTGTACAGAGCAGAACAGCCACTCTGTTTCCTTGATGCAGATTACCCACAGGACCTCTGGTTCGAGTCTACACAGATGGGTCAGCCCATCGAAATGGAGAAGCAGGAGTGTACATAGAATGCCCCAATAATACTAGAGACACGGCCAGAGTACTAACAGGAAAGTATTTGCCATAACTATGATGCTGAAATTGAGACAATCAAGATAGCAACAGAGAAATTACTAAATACCAGCAATGGTACACAACCTGTGGTGCTATTGACAAATGTAAAATCAGTACGCGAGGCGCTCCTGTCTGGGAAATTGTCAGTACTAAGGACACTACTTTCTGAACTTAGCAGTCAGCATAAGGTCACCATACAGTGGATATCATCCCACTGTTGAGTACCCGGAAACGACAGAGCTGATCGATTGGCTAAGGAATGAGCAAAAGAAGAACAGCCTGATGTACCCGTTACATACCACCAAAAGAAAAGAAGGATCAAATCAGTCAGAAAGCCACCAAAACCTGCTCAAGATGACTACCACGTTATGGACAGACCAGAACAAGTCATTATTCTCCGCCTCAGAACAGGACACAATAGATTACGCAACCACATGTATATAAAATTCAAGATTGGTGACTCAGCCATGTGCACATGTGGATTGTCGTCGCAGACAGCAGAGCACATACTCCAAGACTGCCCAAAATATAACATATCTAGGCAAACCTTCTGGCCTAGAGAAACGACAGTGGAAGACAAACTCTATGGACCTCTATGGAGTGAACTACAAAAGACAGTTAAATTCATACAAGAGACAACATTGCAGCTATAGACATATTTCAAGCGAACGAAAGAAGAAGAAGAAGAAGAAGAAGAAGAAGAAGAAGAAGAAGAAGAAGAAGAAGAAGAAGAAGAAGAAGAAGAAGTAAAAGAAGTTATCATGTAAGTAGATGGGATACTAAATCTCTACAAGGAACAAGTTATCATTTAAATAGATGGAATACCTAATCTCTGCGAGGAACAAGTTATCATTTAAGTAGATGGAATACCGAATCTCTACTAGGAACAAGTTATCATTTAAGAAGATGGAATACCGAATCTCTGCAAGGAACATGTTATCATTTAAGTAGATGGAATACCGAATCTCTACAAAGAACAAGTTATCATTTAAGAAGATGAAATACCGAATCTCTACTAGGAACAAGTTATCATTTAAGAAGATGGAATACCGAATCTCTACAAGGAACAAGTTATCATTTACGTCGATGGAATACCGAATCTCTACCAGGAGAAAGTTATCATTTAAGAAGATAGAATACAGAATCTCTACAAAGAAAATGTTATCATTTAAGAAGATGGAATATCGAATCTCTACAAGGAACAAGTTATCATTTAAGAAGATGGAATACCGAGTTACCGTTACCAGAAATGTAGGCGAATCTTTCAGATAGATTCTCAAGAGGAAAAAAAAAACGAAGGAAATAAATCTGCAATATCCAAAAGAAGAACCGTGAGGATTGTGTCGTAGTGGAGAATAGAGTGCCGGGACCTAGTGGTGAATAGAGGCTCAGGTTCTGGCGGAGAATAGAGGACCGTGTCCTGTATAATAATAGAGGACCGTGTCCTAGAGGACAATAGAGGACCGTGTCCAATAGAAGAATAGAGAATATTGTCCTAGATAAAATAAGAGGACTGTGTCCTAGATGAAATAAGAGGACAGTGTCCTAGAGGAGAATAGTGAAAGGTTATCAGTCTCACGGAGCTTATTATCACTTGACATCAGATGTAAGGCACTCGTCTCCACATTTCCGTGTATTTTCTCACGCTTGTATAAATCATACATGTGAGCTTCTCCCCTGCTATGATATCACGTGTTTATTTAGTTGATGCAAATCAGAAATTGATTGATTGGTTGGTTGGTTGGTTGGTTGGTTGGTTGGTTGATTGATTGATTGATTGATTGATTGATTGATTGATTGATTTAAGAACCGACATCACATCATTCGGGGCATTCCCATAAGCGCTCCGTCCCCATCCTCAGAAGCCAGCGAAGAGTTTCAACCCCAATAGTACCAGTAGCAATCTGATTATATGTGCGTCTCACCTTTCCTATAAGCGTCGAGCATCGTCCAGATCCTCTCGTCACTCCTCGCTGTCGCATTCTTGCCAGACCATGGTGATCCATTTGCTCCTCCGAGGTGTACACATGCTCCCACAAAGCCGCAACCACGTCTGCCTTATCATGCATCAATACTCTACCAAGTTTTGCAGAGCCAGCCAATCTGTCTGCCTGTTCATTCCCTAGCACACCAGCAAGCCCCGGAGAAATTCACAGATTATATAGTACAAATTGAGAGGTTAGTTTGTTCACATCGTCAGACACTCTACTGAATATATAGAACAACGTCAGAGTTTTATTCGATTGACACAAATCAGACACTAAAAAGAAAATATAGTACGCATTGAGAGCTTTGTTTGGTTCATGCTTGCTTGCTTGCTTGTGTTCGTTGGCTTGAGCTCCAACGCGAAGTCCTGTATGTCGGATGAAGGCATTCTGTTGTCCAACATCAGTGTGATGTCATACAGGACCTGAGTTTTGCGTGAGTATCCGTTGTCCCATGTCTGGCTTATTGGTGTGCAGACTGGTGGTTCCTCGCCGTACAGGCAGACACTCTTCGACTTCGGAGGAATCGGCGATCCTACTGACTTTAGCCAGGACCCCGAAGGGACCTGTTGCCCAGGACGCTCGACGAGGACGCGTCAGTAGGTCTTGGCCAGTATATAACCCGGCCCTGGTGCCTTGGAAACACCTCTGCGCCCCGTTTGGTTCATAAAATCAGACACTCTACAGCAGTGCTTCCCAAACACATAAAATTTTCCTTTTGCACAAAGAACCGGTGCCGTTTAAACATACTGACCAATAAAAAGATGTCAATTGAAACGAGAAAAAGAATGTTGAGGGGGTACATAGAGCCTGTTCTTTTGTATGGATGTGAAACTTGTGCAATGAGCTGTCAAGCTGAAAAACATCTGATGGCTGCAAAAATGTGGTTTCTGAGGAAAATGCAAAGAATACCATGGACAGACAGAAAAACCAATGATCAAGTACTACAGGAGACAAATGAAAATCGTAAATTGATTAGAGAAATTAGACGTAGACAGTCAACATTGGATTGGAGAACTTAGTAACAACTGGCAAGATCGAAGGGAACATACCAAGGGGAAGACCGAGAAGAAAATACCTGGATGGCTTGGTCACATGGCATGGTCGAGACAGGAACACTGAGCTGATACACGACTCTGGTGATCGAGTGAAATGGCGAATCATGACCGCCCACGCTTTCCGGTATGGCACATGATTGATTGATTGATTGATTGATTGATTGATAAGACTTAACGTAATTGTGGGTTTTGTCCCGGTGCGCTAAATACTGCTCCATAATATTATTGGATGACGGTGATTTATTTAATGGTAGTTCCCATTTTCATGAGTAAAACTTTTATTGTAGAGATTTACAAATCAAAAAAAAATTTTAAATATCAAAGCTACATTTAAGTCTTCTTGTAAAGGTGTATATACTCGTATACACCGACAGTAATGAACACCAATATAAAATAAAAATAAAATATATCTTGGAAAATGATACCAAATCAGATTTTAAACAAGCTGACTAAATTACAGTATGATGTAATAAAATGATTTAATGATCATCTGCTAACAGTAACTATTTAATGCGAGGGGTGGGCCTGTCTATTATTTACAAGCTTATGAAATCGTGGCTCGATTGTAGACAGCGCTACCCGCAAAGGAGAACAAATGTCCGTACTGTTTCTGTATTTTGCCTTAATAATGCTAATTGACGAAAAAGAAATATTCTTCTTTCAAGTTGGTTTTGTATCGATATCTCAGATACACACGTCTGTACTTTCGTCCAGCTGTAATGAAAAATACTTTGCAGAGTACCTAACACCTTCACACGCCCAGACGATGGCAAAACGCATTATAATCGTACAACGAAAATCACGTATGTTCTGCATCTTATGACAATCAGCAAATTATAATGTGCATCTTTCTCACTTTTCGTCACAAAGGAAACAAAAAGAAACGCGCGTCGTCAACAAACAAATGTCGTCGACCGGGCCGGATTTTAATATCGGTCTCAGCTGGTTACTATTTTTAACTTTCCCATTGAACCAATGATTCGCTTCTCTTTAAAAATGAATACTCCTTGGGCTATACAGCTACAGGCTCAAAGAAGGGCTCGCGGACCGGCACCGGTCCGCGGACCACCACTTTGGGAATCACTGCTCTACAAAGTACATACAACAGACTCTTAAGCCTATGTTGGTTAATATACAAAGATATTCCATAAAAATATAGAAGAAATAACTCTTTATTGAAAACGTTAATGTTAATTTTCAGAACTGTCTGTTGAACATAACGACATGTGCAAAAGTAATTGTTGCCAGATACGTTCAGACATAGCGCATGTAGACAAAGTGTAACTACGTGGTGACAAGCGCAGAAATAGCGCTCGCAGACAAAATGTAACATCTTCATGACATGAGCAAAATAGTGCATATAGACAAAGTGTAAATACATGTCATTTTCAGGTCAATGCTGTGCTTGGTTTGGTTTTAAAAGAATCACCTCCATTGCTCGCGGATAACACCATAAATGTTTACGTCTGTTCCCTTGGAATCTTGCAAACACAGTTCACGAATTCCGTAGCAGAGACAAGGATCCAAATATATACATACAAGAATCACGCATGGGATAATTGTTCATTCTATGGTGCACATTTGGTGCAAAGTGAATACAATCAACACACATGAACTTCACACGTTTCACAAACATAAAAATAATGTATTTCCTTTCCTTGGTGAATTTAAACACAGAAGCCACAGACAATACGTTACATAATTTATTGCCTGGCATGTTTCGCTGCATCGCGTTAGTTGCATACTGCATTGTTATATATCATATAAGTGAATAAATGAATAATATAATACATAACCTGGAACAATTAACACACAAGGTCACAGGTATTGTTTGAATGTGGAACATTGTTAACCCCACGGTAATTTTAAGGTTGGGACGAACTCTTTCTGTTTGAAATGACCGTAAGCAAATGCTCCACATTGGAACAATATTAATGATTATGTGTTTTAATTGTTTCAGCGTAAGTATTGTTCACTCCATATGATATATAACTCTGTCTGCAGTATGCACCTGATGAGATTATCATCATCATCATCAAGTGTCATGCCGACTGGCGTAGGCGTTCATGACTCTCCGCAGATCTCAGTCTTTGATTTTCTGGATCAACTCTACCGTTGATAATCCTCCATGCCACCTTCGCAATAACCATCCAGCATCGAGACGCATCGAAATATTCCAGGCAACAAATGGTGCAAACATATTATTTGTGGCTTATGTGTGTAAATTTTTACAAACTAATGTTTTCAAATTAGTGATCAACATTCATTAAACAAATACCACCCACACAACGATTAACACTGTCTCAGCTGAACCTGTTAACACAATCCTTAGATTTATGAGTTGTTTGTTTGTTTTAATGATAACATATTTACATTTAAACAAACAGAAGATGTTCCTGGACTGTTAGCGCTTTTTTTCCGTGCACCATTAGTTTATGTATCTTGACTGCCTCGCAAATAAACTAGTGGGTTTGTTTATGCATTCATTTGCTGTTTTACTTTGCTGAATTATAATGAGGTGTTTATGTTCCTTGAAATCTATAATCATTCCCCATTATTTTTCAAGTCAATCCTTCTTTTCCCCGTATCAAGTCGCTGTTTGTTTGATTTGACATTTCAGCAGACACTGCTTTATCTTCCTGTTTATTTTAATCTTGTCGTTTGTCAATGATGGCTTAGACTTAAAAGACAGGGCCATAAAATCCCCAACGCTTTGTTTCCATAGAGATGGCGTGTTTGCACACAGTACAAGTGCGCCGAGCAGCAGCAATTACTAGTTGTTTTATTTGTGTCTTTTATGGCGCGTCCCTGTGTATCCGTTATCACGTGCACATATTATTCAAATAGCACACGTAGGAGTTAATAAAGCAATCATTTTAATTGCGATTGATTTCTGGAATAATTTAGGAGAGCATGTTCTTACACGACTTTTCATGAAACGTCATACCAGGTAGCGTGGGCGATAATGTCTCCACAATCTCTGTTCTCTGGTGATTGCATTGTTTGCTAATTTAGATACTATCTTGTGATGACGTAGTGCTTGACGATTTCGTTATTACACAGCATTATCTAGTGTCTGGCCCTGTGCCAACTTCGCCCTAGTACAGTCGTTGAACATGTCTCTCTATCATAAGCCAATACCCCGCCTCAGTTACTGTCTTATGTAAATTATCTATCACATCTTCAATCCATCTGCATTGTGGCCTTCCTGTCCTCTTCTCCGCTACCTGATACTCTTCCCCCCGTAATTGCCCTTTCTAAACCTACATGTCTTTTTAAAATTTCAAAATATTTCATTGTCGTCATTTTTGTTTGTCTTAATAATCAGCCTTCTTCAATGCTGAGTTCTTTTTGGAGAGATTTCTTCTTTCTCCTTTCCGCCCAATTAATGTTTAATACGCTTCTGTAATACTCACATTGAAGGGCCCATGTGTGCTTTTCTGCTGATTTCTTAACTATCGCAATTTCTCTCCCATATAAATGATACATTGCCACGGGAAATACGCATGCTTCTATTGTTCTGACTGCTGTTGTTCTATCTTGTCCAATCCTTACAGGTTTTAATTGTTTTAGTTTGTGCAGAGCAATGTTTGTTCTGCCTGACATTTCTGTCACATCACCGTTCCAAGAGTCTACCCACATATTCAAAGCTACTCAATTTCTGCAATCTCACTCCAGTGATAAATGCACCCGTTTCCATATTTGTTCTGGGAAGCCGCGGTGGCGCAGTGGCAAGTACGCTGGCCTGCCGGCCTGGTGGTCATGTATTCGAATCCTTATCGAGGCAGATTTTTCAGTGAACCTGGGACCATTTTATCCCGTCGTCTACCCCATTACTTTCCGTTAGTCCCAGTTTCGTGACGTTAAATCTGTTACTTTTTCTGGAACAGGCATCGGCGATCACGACTCTTTACGTTTGTCTGATAGTTTAACAAAGTTGATGTAGTTCAGATTACACAACCCTACAAAATAAACGTTTTAGATGCCAAACATTTTACACCTGATTTAGCATAAATGAGGCATGCTAATCCTAAATATCGCACGTATTTGTCTGTAGCTGCTCTAGTTTTTGAGATAAAGACATCTGTGTATTTAATTAATATTATTACAGTATTTTCTGTGTAAGGCTCTTGGGTGGGGTTGGGGGGGGGGAAGAGAGAGAAAAGAGAAGGGGGGGGGGGAGAGAGAGAGAGAGAGTTGAGAGAGAAAGAGAGAGAGAGAGTTGAGATAGAGAGAAAGAGAGAGAGAGAGAGAGAGAGTTGAGAGAGAGAGAGAGAGAGAGAGAGAGAGAGAGAGAAACCTGTAAACCTATTATTATCTAGTCACTTACACTATTGGGAATTCTAATGGTTTGGAGAGAGCTCAAGAACCACTGTGATGACTGTGGTTTTTGTGTTGTCAGTATTAAGGAATCTTGTAATATAAATGAACAAATTAGGAAGAGATTGGAAGCAACAGAGTTGTGGTTCCTTAGACGAATGTTGCGAACTCCTTGGACTGCCAAAGTAACTAATGACGAATGCCTTAAAGAGGCTAGCGAAAATAGAACATTATATACAATAATAAGAAAGAGAGAAACAGCTTTTTTTGGTTACGTGATGAGAAGAGAGGCGCTGGAGAACATCGTGACAACTGGAAAGATCGAGGGGAAGAGAGGCAGAGGCAGACCACGAGAAATGATGCTGGATGGATTGCGACGGTGGCTTGGAGGTATATCAACGGCAGAGTTGATCCAGAAAACCAAGGACAGAGATCTGTGGAGAGTCATGAACGACTACGCCAGTCGGCACGGCACTTGTTGATGATGAATAGGAAAAAACTTACAAAAAATGGAGATATCCAGATATAAATTCTGCTAGACAGCCTCTTCCACATGGACATGACATACCAATTCCAACTTTCAGTCAGATTTCGGATTCACCGCTAATGGCATGTTGAACGACAAGTGACAGTGATAGTGATTTCGAAGATGATTTTCCAGCTGCTCAACGCTTCGACCAGCGTGAACTGAATGATCTAATCCGAGATCTATATCTCTCCAAGGAATCTTCAGAACTTTTGGCTTCAAGATTGAAAGAAAAAAAATAATTACTGACTGCTGAAACAAAGGTTACATTTTATCGCAGCAGAGAGCAAGGTTTTCTTCCATTCTTTTGTAAAGAAAACAACCTTGTGTTTTGTACTAATGTAGGAGGTCTTGTAAACGAAAAGGGTGTAAGTTATACACCAGATGAGTGGCGACTTTTCATTGACAGCTCTAAAAGAAGTTTGAAAGGTGTTCTCTTACACAATGGTAACAAATATGGCTCAATTCCAATTGCCATTCTACTACAATGAAGGAGGAGTATGCTACAATAAGCACAGTTCTGAAACAATTGAAGTATTTAGAACATAACTGGATGGTTTGTGTAGATCTTAAAATGATGAACTTCTTGCTTGGACAGCAAAGGGGATTCACCAAATATCCATGCTTTATATGTTTGTGGGATAGCAGGGCAAAAGATACGCACTGGACAAAGAAATAGTGGCCGTTGAGGGATGAATTTAAAGTTGGAGAAGAAAATATTGTCAACAAGCCTCTCATTGATCGAAAAAGAGTTCTACTGCCACCATTACATATAAAGCTTGGCTTGATGAAGCAATTTGTTAAGGCACTGAACAAAGATGGTACCTGTTTTAATTATTTATGCAGAAAGTTTTCGGAATTGAGCATAGAAAAACTTAAAGCTGGAATTTTTGATGGACCTCAAATTAGAAAGTTAATAAACGATCAAATTTTATTGATTCGATGAACATAACAGAGTCCACAGCCTGGTCATCATTTGTTTTAGTTGTGCAAAACTTTCTGGGTAACTTTAAAGCAGACAATTATTCTGAATTAGTTGAAAACATGCTGTCGAGTTTTTGTAAGCTTGGATGCAACATGAGCATAAAATTGCACTACCTCCATAACCATTTACATTTCTTTCCCTGAGAATCTTGGCGACTTTAGTGAGGAGCAAGGTGAAAGATTTCACCAAGATATAAAACCAATGAAAGAGAGATACCAGAGACTTTGGGATGCCCACATGATGTCAGATTACTGTTGAACCCTTAAGCATAACTGTCCGGGCATAACACATTTCAGGATGCCCCCGAAAGGAAGCTTTTTGTGTGTTGACAACACATTGAAAAATGCTAGTGATCAAGCGTTTATACATTTTTGGCGTTTTATATGAAGGCAATAAATGTACAGTAGTTGCACATAATATGAATGCAGATTACAGTCAAAATGCCACTGATGGCACTTAACTCTAGGCTTGTACATAACAATTGCTCTACTAAGAAAATCATGTTTAGTTATCTCAAAAACTAGAGCTGATAGAAAATAATCTGATTACATTTTTGGAATAAGCAACATAAAATTACCCAAGAACAGCTTTACATGTTAAGGCATCAACATGTGTGTAGATCAGTGTTATCTGTTGTCCGGCAGTTTACGCTGTCTACATACATCTTTCTCTGCCTGCACCGGCTTCTCTTGCTTAGTTCTTTCTCCATATATGGGTAATTTTTCTGTTTAAAAGTTCTGGCATGGCGCATCAGTTTAATGTATCTGTGCCTTATAATTGTGATTATTGAACTAGTGACGACCACTGGCAATAACTGAGTGTTTGCTTTCTTGTGATGTTCACGATATTCTCAATATTCGTCACAAGAACC
The DNA here is from genome assembly GCA_014155875.1 of Cepaea nemoralis. Taxonomy (NCBI): domain Eukaryota; kingdom Metazoa; phylum Mollusca; class Gastropoda; order Stylommatophora; family Helicidae; genus Cepaea; species Cepaea nemoralis. The sequence goes on along the minus strand of JACEFZ010011581.1, from coordinate 332,913 downwards.
ATATATCCACAGCCTGCAGTTGCCCCAGCATTTCTTCAATCATCGTTCATCGTTCACGACCACATAAACAGACAGGCTACGCACAATGTTTCTATCAGCTTTCTCGTGTCTTGTGTTGAGATAGATGTGCAATCACGTATAATCATGGCTTTCAGTATCGCCAACGTGTTGTCACTAGACATGTTGACGGTGATTCATGCTCGGGGCGTCTTGTACTCTTCTCTGTAATCTTGGCTGATTTTGTTCACATATATTATTCCAATATTATGTGTAAAACTATGCACACCAATGTCAGTTACGTTTAGTGCAGATCATCACCATTGTACTTCGAACATGTCCAAGTGTAGTTTGCCGTCTCCTTTGTGGTAATTTCATCGGTGCACAGCGACTACCTGTACACAACAGCAGCCTGAACACAGAGTCTTACACAACAGCAGCCTGTTCACAGCGACACCCTGTACACAGCGACTGTCTGTACACAATAGCCTATTCTCATCCACAGACTGTACACAGTGGCAGCCTGTACACAGCAACTTTCTGTACCAGATCGTTGGTGATTGACAAGCCTGTGCTTTCATTTAATGAACTACTCATTACATGTCATTCCGATGTTGTAACTGAACTCTTGCATTCAAGTTTCGACGCTGATTCATATCGCGGAGAGTCCCCTTTTCTGGTCAGCTCTCTGAAGGCACTCGTCACCGTGGCTCATGTCATTGGTCACCCCTCTGATATAGTAGCAGAACGGCCAACCTGTCTGATCTGTCCATGACATCCACGTCCCTGGGCTATAGAATTCATGTCATTCTATGAATATCTGTCATCTCTATCCAAGCGTAATTTCCCTAATGACTGGTTTAATTTGGTTTGTACGGGATCACTTTTACTGCACACGGATATCTCGTGAAGCGCTAATATGTTCATAGATCAATCGGCCACCCGATGGGTGATATAATGAATGTCAGACCTGATGCCGCTACTTCTTATGAAATTTTCTGCAATATATTTTAGGCTGGGTCGACCTGGGAACGAAGATCAAGTCATGAAATGCTCCTCGATTGGGATTCGAACGCACGACCACATCGCCAGCAGAAAAGCGCGCTGGTCATAACTCAACTGTGTCTTCTTTACAAAAGATAAACATGCATTAAGTGCAGAATAAAACAGATAAACATGCATTAAGTGTAGAGTAAACGATAAACATAAAGATCAAGGACCCCGTTTTTTAATGCTGTCCGTGACATGATGGTCATTTTGTACTGGATCCTGATTCTGTTGATGTAATGGCAATGGATGTGTTACGTGGCAAGACTAGGCCAACAGCCGTACACCTACACAGTACTCTCATGTCCGTTTTGTGAAGTTTGAAATGTGGTCATGTAATAATCTCACACCACTGGGGATTTGAATCCAGGAAACACCGAATGAGAATGCACATGCACTAGCCACTACACCACTGCTCCACTGCAACACTGTGGCACTGCGACACTGCGACAACTATTAGATTTACAATCCATAGTGGTAATTATCCTGTTCACTTTTAATATGTTCGCTCTCCAGACTAAATTCGAATGTTGTCACCGAGGGCTGGTATCATCTGTCTATTGCTTTTTAAAAATCTTACATTCGCTTAAATGAATGTTTAATTTCTATCACGCACTATACAGCGTCCCCTCCAGGGTATTTCCGATGCCACTAATTCATTCTCTTTAATTAAGGAACACGAGAAGCTCTGTCCCCGGGGCAGTAGATTTGTCGTGTGCTGACACCGTGTTTTGTCAAACCCGCGGGCCTTGCATCTTCTTGTCTGGCACAGACCCGCCAGCTACCACCAGCACTACCTTCCTACCTCACGCCTGCTGGAACCAACCGCCTGGCAAGTCTCACAGCGTTGTTAACTCATATTCTATCTGACCAAATCTACATCGAGCAACCGCTCCGAGCAACAGTTTGAGATTGTATCCTAACCAACGCTAAATCCCAGCACTCACCACTCGGACATTAGTTTAAACATGCAGGAGACAATTTTCAGTTTCACACAAAGCGCTAAAGTACTTAATGACACTGGAATCAAAAGAGATCGCTGTGATGGAACACTTGAAGTTGTGAATACCACTATGTGTGCAGGCTGCATATATGCATGAAATGAATTAAACTGCGATGAAGTGTGAAAATGTAAACAGGTGGACGACACAACTACAATCACAAAACAATTACAATCACAAAAGACACTACGTTGCGGCGGCAAGCCTTCATCGGCACACACACATAGGAAAACTGGAAGAGACACTAAAGTAACTACATTGAGGCATACTATTAAAGAATCACGTGAAATAAAAATACGCAGGCAAAATGGAATAAAGTATGTGGTACTTAGAGGCTCCACGTAAAGAATCACGCGACAGAGCTCTCACCAGATGCCTCATTAACAGCCTAGCGTTGACAGGGAAAACAAGATGGAAGAAGAACGAAGACATAAGAAGATAAAGCGTACCTGAAGAAGAGAGAAAGCAACGACGGCGGAGGATGAGATGAAAGCAAATGGTCAACATAAAATGATGTTTTACAAAATCAATGAGCATTTATGTTGTTTATTTAAAAGATGCATCATCATGAAACGGGTCTGTTGCAGAATGTCGGTGACAGCACGACCAACCGGAAAGCCTCCCATTTCCCCTTCTTTGTGCTTGTCTATGCTTACTGTGTAGTTAGTCGACCCCGCCCCTCCCTCTTACAAACATGCTTTCTGTTGCTTTCTGTCTGAATCAATGTGACGTTTAAAGTGACCAAAGTGTGTCAATTTCCGAGACATGGTGACGTGTATGGGCCAGTGTTCTTCGATGCTCAGATCTTGCAAAAGTTCAACATAGCTATTTCTTGTCCTTGATCCACGGTATCATCAGACAATCTCTGCACCATGTCGATGCTCAGATCTTGCAAAAGTTCAACATAGCTCTTGTCCTTGATCCACGATATCATCAGACAATCTCTGCAACATGTCGAGATTCTTCTGTCTCGATGGTGAAGTGATATTGTACTCACATCCGTTCGTTGCCACGGAAAGATACACATTCTGTCAGTTTTAACTTGTATATATGTGCTGGTCTTTTGTCATAGACAGCGTGGGGGTTTGTTTCTGGATTATTTTCTCTGAGTCTGAATTTGCTGATCAACATTAATGGTTAGTTATTTACATGGTTTGGTTTGAAAATTATTTTTTCTTTATAAGGTGTAATGTTCAGTAGAAGTTTATCGCATCACAAACGCTAGTAAATATGGACCATCACTGAGTGGTTTTCCGGCCTTTAATAGAGAATACTGTGTGCCCTCTGCAATGACTTAGTCAGTCTTCTATTGTGTTGTATTCAACAGTCCTCAGTTAATATTGATGTAGTAAAGGTATTGACAGTCTGTCTCATTTTCCATTTCTTCAGTGTTGACATTTTTATTTTTTATTTTGCTGACGTGCAGTTTTGTCTGTAGACATGATGTTTCTTTTTCTGTTGATGTTCATAACAGGAGTTTCTTGGGCTGCACGAGAGACACCAGCTGTGTAGCAATGAGATACCTCCTTGACTTCCCGACAATGGAACACAGGATCAAGATCTGGAGAGCTCGTGCATACTTAAAAATAAGTGCAAATGAGCAGCACCCTCTGCATGACGCTATATTCAGAGAAAAGGGTGACAGGCTAAAGAGGGGCAAATCATGGATGGGTCGGGCGGAAGATGTCGTCAGACAGGTCTGCAGTCCTACCAGTATCAACCTCGGCAAGGAATGGGTGCCGGTGCCTCCAGCTTTTAAGTGCACTTTCTCCTGCATTATCACACTCGACAGACGGTGCAGAGAGCAGAACCCTGCCGCTGTCAATGCAGAGGTTAACGCGCTCATCTATGAACACTCAGATAGCCCCGAAGTGCTCATCTATACAGATGGATCTGTTGTAAAGCAGCAGAGAAGTGCGTGGGCATTTACAGCCCGTTCATCGGGCCGAACCGTTCAAGAATCCAGTGGTGCCCACTCTATGACCACGAGCAGCATGACGATGGAGGTGATGGCAGTTACACAGGCTTTCATATGGCTGGAGTCACAGCATTATACCAACGTGTGTGTACTAAGTGATACAATGAGCATGATTCAAAAGGTCGAAGCTGGATCTGTACGTAGACAGTGGACTGAATCACTGCGGAAGTCTGTTGTCCGTAAAGTCACCTTCATCTTCGTCCCGGGACATGCGGGAGTCGAGGGAAATGAACGAGCTGACAAACTGGTTGGCTCTGCACCCCCTGTAGATGGCCAGCCCATGGATCGTGCCGTTGTTATTAACGTCCTGAAAGATATGGCGAGAACAGAGGACTTTGACGTCAGTGATTCCACATCGCTGTCCAGGATGAAAGACCTGGGAGTAAGAATCGGCACAGCCAGACGCGAGAGGTACATCGGGAAAACAAAGCGCCTCGTCAACCAACACAGAACTGGCACTATTAGCCACCGGACGCTGATGCTTATGCTGGGGGGAGGATCTGAGCACCTATGGACATGTCCGGAGTGCAATGAAGATACCCCAACTGATAACTGATAACAGGAGTTTCATTGTGTTTTTGAGACGTGATTAACTGTTGTAACACCTAAGCGTTGTTGAAGAGGAGGACCGTATTTGAATTATGGAATTGATTCTCATCAGTTATTAATGGATCAAAATTATCAACGAGTTCAGCATTTTTGACATGTCTCGTCATATTTTCTGCATATATGTTGAACAGCTACGGGGAGAGATTGAAACCCTGACTTTTTCCCCTTCGCATCTGATGGGTCACGTCCTCCTTTGACAGCTGCTTGTTGTTCGTGATACAAGGCATGTGTTAAGGCTTGAGAAGTCGTGGAGGCCTGACTTTGATAATGTGAAAGCAGCAGTGTTTCAGTTAGAACTTTCAGACTATTGGGAGTCTGCACAGCTGTGAAAAGGGCTGTTGTCTTTGCTTCACCAGGTGCAGACTGCACTCCCGGCTATGGAATGTGTGTGTATATTACGATTGTGAGGTATAATATAGATTCCGCTGCTTCAATTTTTGCAGCCCCAGTGGCGGGGCCATCTGTGAAGGTGTTCACATTTTGGAGGGGTCTGCTTCCTGGAAATGGAAAGTGACAAAGCTCTTTGTTCTGACTGTTAATCTTGTAAGGTTATTTATGGAACTTCCAGGACTCTATGTGTTACATTTGGGTATGAGTAACTTCATAGTTCTGGTTAGCTTGCCTATGGTTGTGTATGAGAGTTTCGCGTGTCAATATATCAGTTTTAGACATGTCTTCATATAATATCTGTAGGCATCTCGTGCAAGATAATTTTAACTTGATCTTAATAGTCTGTTGTCGGTTCTCTTGAAGTTTTTGGTTCTCTTAAAGTTTTCGGTTCTCTTGAAGTTTATGGTTCTCTTGAAGTTGTTGCTTTTTTTGAAGTTGTGGTTCTCTTGAAGTTTTTGGTTCTCTTGAAGTTGTTGGTTCTCTTGAAGTTTATGGTTCTCTTGAAGTTGTTGGTTCTCTTAAAGTTTTCAGTTCTCTTGAAGTTTGTTGTTCTCTTGAAGTTTTTGACTCCCTTGAAGTTTTCGGTTCCCTTGAAGTTTTTGGTTCTCTTGTAGCTTTTGGTGCAGTAAACGTTTTGGTATCTTTTAAAACTGAGCGAGAGTTTGATACAGTTTTCGCTACGAAGTACAAGGAGCTCCAAGTCTGCAGCTTTCTCTAATCCTTGTTTATGGGTGCTTCTCATTTCTCCAAAGTTTATTCTTTTGCCTCTGTTTTGGGCCTTGTCTAATGTTCTCAAGTTTATTTTGCTGCTGTGTCCCAGGAGCTTGAAGCATATTCCGCAAAAGGTCTGGCTGCTCCAGTGTAACCTTGTTTTCTTTTGTGTTTACTCCAGGGGATGTTCCAGACAGTTGTTTTCTATTCATTACAGTCAGACTTTGGTGGCTTCTGTTTGAATGTTTCTACATTGCGTCTTCTAAGTCTGTCTGATTCTGAGAGTAACCACATGCACGTGGTTGTATCCGTCTGAGCTGGTTGGTTTTCTGGTTTGATGGATATTCTTTCTTTGTGCGAGGAGAGATGTAAAGAAAAGACGGTTAGCTTAGTTTATTTTTGGTTTAGCTAGTTAGTTAGTTAGTTAGTTAGTTAGTTATTCGACAGATCATCCTCGTTGCACATCGAACCATTCAGTCCATAAGTGCTCGGATCCCCTCCTCAGCAAATCCCGCAGCGTGTAGCGGCTAACGACGCCAGTTCTGTGTTGGTTTATCAATCTTCTTTGGCTTCCTGCGTAGTGTTCTTGTTTGGCCACCCCTCTTTTAATTTGCTGCTCCCGCAGTCTGGCCATTGTTGTAGATTCACAGTCATCACTTGGTTCTCGCAAAAGTCTCACTTCTCGTAGAGCATTCAGAATGTCAGCCTGGTCCATGGCGCGTCCGCCCTCCACAGTAGCCTCACCTGCGAGCTTGTCAGCCCGCTCATTTCCTTGTACTCCCGCATGACCTGGCACGAAGATGAAACTAATCTTTGCCAGCCGAGACCGCTTCAGAGGCAGCAACCATTCTCTTCGGATCGACCCCTCCTCTATCCTCTTGATCATGTTCATTGAGTCGCTAAGGAAACAAGCCCTAGTGAATGTCTGTGTCTCGAGCCATGTTATTGCTTTACTTACTGCCATGACTTCCATGGTCAGGCTACTTGTAGGTTTCAGTGAAAGCACCAGAGTCCTCCTTCACAATTCTCCCTCCGGCCCGAGCTGTAAAGGCCCATGAGCTTCTCACATGTCGGACGACCGACCCATCTGTGTAGATGACCGCGTCACCGTCTAGCGAATTCTCGAAAATCAACGCTTGTACTTCAGCCTCAACAGCAGCCGGATTTTCTTGTCTGCATTTTCTATCTAGTTGGATGCAAACTGAAAAGGATGTGCAGAAGTCTGTTGGCACTTGCACCCACTCCTCGCCAGGTTCTAAGTCCTCAAGTGAACACACCTGTTGAAGAATGTCTTCGGCTTGACCCATCCACGACCGTCCTCTTTTTAACCTGCTGCCCTTCACCTTCCTAATTTCACTATGCAGTGGATGTTGTGTGTTTGCGTTAATTCTGAGGTAGGCGCGTGCCCTGCAAACTTGTATTCTCTCTTCAATGGTTGGAAAATCAAGAAGGTAGCGCATCGCCCTGCATGCTGTATCTCTTGTACATCCAAGAATAATGCGCATAGCTTCATTCTGTATCCTTTCCATCCTTTCTATCTGCTTATGGCTGAGAGTCAGGATTGCCATTGCATACTCCAAAACAGACATGACCAGCCCCTCGTACAGAAGACATAGATGGCGCTGCTCACAGTTTGCTGCCGCCATCACCCGCATCGCTGCCAAACCCCGCTTGGCCTTTGTTATCACCTGGTCTATGTGCACATTATAAGCAAGGCTTCGATCAAACCGTATCCCCAGGTAATTCATTGCCTGCGTTCTTTCCACCGTCTCTGAACACAGCATTACAGTTGGTGTTGGATTGTTGACAATATGATTATTCAACGAGAACCAAGTCACTGTTGCCTTTGTTGGGTTGACCATTGCCCCAGCTTCATCACACCAAGTACTTATGCGATTGAGTTCGGTTTGTAGTTCCACAGCAACCTCCTCTCTATCCTTACCCTGACGATACACTAAAACATCATCGGCATACGACAATGTCCTGCCAGGTCCAGTGATCTGCTCACTGGTGATTCTCACTGTGTAGGCGTTGAACAGTACCGGAGATAATGGTGATCCCTGTGGTAGGCCAGGATATACTGTTGTTGGTTCCGAAGTCCAACTGCCACATCTAAAAACTACGTTCCGTTGGTAGAGGGCTGCAGCGATCCAACTAAGGAGGAATGGACTTACGTTTAGTTCAAGAAGCTGAAACATTAAAAAATCCAGTGGTACTCTGTTGTATGCGTCCTCAAGATCAATCGCTGCAGCAACGGTTTCAGTGCCTGAGTGGAAACCTTCATAGACATCATGGGCAAAGACTGCTGCATTGGTCCAGGTTTCTCTTTTTGGACGGTACCCACCCAGGGTAGGTGGGAAAACACCTTGCCTCTCTAGTTGGCTTGATATTTTCCTGGCAATTACCTTCTCCAGCAGCTTGCCTATTGTATTCTGCATGGTTATAATTCGATATCCCTGAATTTTTTGTGGTCTTTGTCAGGCTTCGGCAAGGGAATCAGATAGCTGTGTAACCATTCCTCCTTGATGCTAGCACTCCCTATACTGTTGTTGTACATGTCTGCTAGTTTCTCTAGCTCATTGTCGGTACACCTATTTATGTCGTCGTATCTTATGCCATCAGGACCTGGAGCACTGTTTTTTTTATCGTCGAAGCACAGCCTTGATTTCTTTCACTGTCACTGTGTCTTCCTCCGAAGTGTTCTGGGCCTTGCATCTGTCTGAGGTGACCTCCTTGGCCAGATTTCGGCCTCCCATGTCTGTCTGGTTGCCCTGCTCAAGGTAGCGTTCAAAGAGGGCTTTGCCCTTGTCCTCGTCAGTCCTCTGCCAGGTGAGGTCAGCACCTTGGAAGTCTGAAATGCTCTTATTCTTGACTACACCACTCATGCTTTTATGTAGTCGCCAGAACAATTTCAGTGACTTGTCTGTGCTTACTCTTTGACACACCTCTGCCCATTTTTCGCTTTTAACCACCTTGACCAGTTTTTTGAAATAGCTTACTTTTGTGTGCATCTCTCTTTCTAAGTGCAAGCAGGGACTAGGATGACCAGCTCTGTTCTTCTTGGCATTTTGCCATCTCCTTACAGCACTACGCTTATCCACCCAAGCCTTCTCCACCTCGAAACTCCACCACGGTGGCTGCTCCCAGCTTTTTTTCCTGCCCTGAAACGTTCTGCGCTTGTCACGTCTTATTTTACTCACCACATCTTGCCCTGTACTGTCATACTGGAACGTCTTTACCTTTAGCTTGTGCTGCCTGGTTCTGCCTTTCTCCACCAATATGCTGCAAGGGTGGTGGTCGCTGCCATGGTGTCCTAGGACACCCCATCTACACACTGTAGTGAGTGAAGGTGAAACTAGCGCCAGATCAATAGCACTGTCCTCATCGCCTGGACGGCTTGCTGTCCTGGTGACACAGCCACTGTTGATACAAACCAGGTCGATGGTTTCCAGTGCAGTCTCGAGCTCCTCCCCTTGTGTATTGGAGGAAGTGTTTCCCCATGATCTGCCTTTAGCGTTGAAGTCACCACAGAAATTAACATTTCTCTCGTGGCCTAATATGCCACTTAAGCACTGCCACTTCTGGGCGTCCATACTCGCATTGCGGGCATAAACATTAACCAACACGAATGGTATACTGGAATGAACTCTCAACGCCTGTATTTGTATATCGTCACTGTCCCAACTGGACATGTCTAGCTCTGACGCCACCATGCTGTCGCGAACGAGAATCGCCGTTCCCAGATGTCGTCTGTTGTAGAAACATTTGAAGCCGGCAATTCGGAGTAGCTGATCGCCCAGTCTCGTCTCCTGGAGTGCTACAATGTCGTTCCTGTAAACTAGGGTTTCTAAAATAGAGCCCCGTTGTTTTACACTGGCACAGTTCCAATATAGAATACGGATGTTCCTGAGTCCTAGACGGTGACACTTGAGTCTAAAACGTCTCAAACCACCGCGCTTACCTTGCTTCTTTGTCCCTGCGCGGCTACCACGCCGCTTCGTTATGTTGACTGCTGACCGCTCGGAAAAAACACGTTCTTCCGCCATGTTGAAAAAACGTAAACACAGACTGCTGAGAACCACACACGCTGCTGAAAATTCACTCAAGGATGGCTTCGCTCGATGCACGAACTCTGTAGCACCCGCGCAGATCTTGAGTAGAAACTCCTGGTTTTACATCCTGGCACACCAATTACACGCAAGAGATGAATAAATCCATCCCCTACGCGAAAAAGTTAACGAACACAAAACAACACGACCGTCCGTCGCCATCTTGAAACCGGAAACCTTTTGGTTTAGCTTTAGACTTCAATACTTTATTCATTTCTTTGTTTCCCCCTACTGTGTTTTGAAGAAAATACGAAACCATTTCGATGTTTCTCGTGGTTGTCCAAACAGCAAAATCATCTGTATGTATGCTATTGGAGACATGTTTGTCGCAGCACTTAATTAAGTCATCTGCGTAAACTAAGGAAAGAGCGGGCGCTATCATACTGTCCTGTAGGACTTCCTGTCTCAAATTTTCTGACTTAAGTGGTGGCTTGGCTGTCCATTTTCACTCTGGTAGTTCGCTGATACAGTAACCCAGTTGAACATTAGTTGACAGACACAGTAGAACCACTACTGTACGCCCTAGTGTTGCAAATCTGCGACCACACCAATGAAAATTAATATTAGAAACACAGAATCAGAAACTGTAGAGAAACAATACATGCACGTTTCTCCTTTCAGTGGCTAAACGATAAAAGTAGAAATTGATGCAGGAAGCATGTGACATTCTCATCAATAAATGCAATTCTCTTGACGCATTTTCTTGAGTTATTTGTGATGCTGCATGTAATTTACAAACAAATGCTTCTCCAAATACCCGATCTCTGATCAAAATGGGAGGAAAGACATTACATGATTTTGAGATATGATTCTATCGTAGAATCAAGAAAGCGAGATCGAAAAAGAAATGATCAATCACACAAGTTCTGAAAGACACAGAAATACATAGACACATTTTAAAGGTCATACAGAAACATAACTGTCTTGCCATGGTCTCGGACTGAGACATTACAATCTACTTTTAAAAGACCTGATAAACAAAACAAAACTTGACTGTCATAACGTAGTCACAGACTGAGACATTGAGATCTGCAATAGAAAGGAATGACATGGGAATGATATAATTGGCTGTCTTGGCTTGGTGACAGACTGAGACATTGAGACCCATATTAGAAAGAACTGGTTTGGGTATGATATACTAGACTGGCTTGGTTTACTCTTGGTTTAGTAAACACACAACTAGACTGACTTGGCCACAGACTGAGACACTGAGATCTACAGTAGATAGGACTGGTATAGAACAATACTTGACTGTCTAGGCTTGGTCGCAGACCGGGACATGGATATCTACAGTAGATAGGACTGGTATAGAACAATACTTGACTGTCTAGGCTTGGTCGCAGACCGGGACATTGATATCTGTCAGGGTCTTAAACTTGGCTCGCTCACCTAACAGTGTGAAACAGTACAAATACAACGTGATTTAACGTAAGACTCAACGACACACCGTTCGATGGATTTATTCACATTAAATACGGAACGATGTTCACAACAAGATATATACTAGATGTTTCAATATACACTTACACAATACAGCTCACAACGTCTCACTCTCAAGATGTCCAGACACTCGACTTTCAGCACAGATACCACACAACGCCTTTCTCTCTTCACACGTCTGTCCGAGTCGAAGTCCCCAAGCTGTCTGCCGCTAACTCGCAACTCGCCTCTCACCTCAGGTGACGTCACGAGGCATGCGTGCGTTTAGCGTCGTCCTGGCTTGACCACTGGTCGCTTGTCAGCCAGCAGTCTTGCAGGCCGGTAATCACTATCCGCCTGGCGGCGTAACGAAGTTACGGCGTCCCTTCTGGGAGCTAAGTCGCCTGGCGGGCGTAACGATGTCACTGCATCTCTGTCTCCTTTCCGGACTCTGACACGCTCCCCCGGCAACTTCATGAAAGATGTCATCTTTCATGTCTCATATATATACATAATGGGTTAATATTTAAACCTTGTCAGAGTCTACCCTTTTGTTGTTATATACACATACACATATGCCATAGAAATATATAAGAAATGTACATTGCAATCAACGACATGTGGTGTTCAACCTTTAACACTTGTCAGGTTTCATCCTCTTGATGGCTGACTACCTCAATTGCATTTGCGACCCAGTCAGATCAGTAGTACCAGCTTCACGCATCTACCTCGCAGCAATTTGAAAAAAAAAGTAATAATATGGTTCTTGAAACAAAAACCATCTAGCCAGACTGATATACGGCTTTTATAAGTCGTATAAAACGCTCGAACCCTGCCCTTATTTGGTCAGTAGCTCTCGTGTTGGTCTGCAACGTTGGCACCCGTTGCCATGCTCATTAGATGTCTACCTGTAGTGTTGACAATCTGGCAACATCATGTCTATTTATACGCAACACATTAATGGATACATTTCAGATTATGGCCCTTTGTGTAGGGATGTAATAACACACAAATGAAAGGGAAATAATTTTAACCTTCATGAAATACAATAATTTACAATAATTCTATTATTTCTTAGCGTCATTGCTTGACGTTTCTTCATATTAACGAGACAAAGTCGGTAATATGAATACATAAATCAAGATATGATTCTAAGATTACACTACATAAATAAATAAACACACAATTCGTGTATTACATTTTATAGAATCCTAAACATTTTAGAATCGTCATAAATGTATGAACTTTTATTTGTCGTCTGCTACTTTTACTCTAAATTCCTAACTAATCCGGAAGTACACACGAACATTAAATCAGCTGATGTAGAACACACTTGTTCCGGTTTGATGTAGTTACGGAAAGTATCTTTCTTACAGTTCATGTGTTTAGATGTTTCACAAAACCTTCTGGATTACGATCGACTGTTCATGTGTTTTCCTACCGAACATTATGGATTTCGGTTAACTGCAATGGAGTAGCTGTCACGGTTCAGTTTACACGTTCGCACACGTCATTAAAATATCCCTGGAATTATCCACTTGCAGAATGTCACTGTTACATTGGATAGTTCGCTTAAGGTAAGTTCTTTGAGCGAATGTGACACTGTTGTTGTTGGTAATATATACAATTAATAAAGTTCGCTTTCTACCACACACTACACAGTTATACAGGACAATCACTACATGAATAAGTAAAATAAGAATACTATTTATAATGGGGGTAACCCCTATCACATCACATTATAGACAATGCACAGCTTTTTGTGAATAGAAAAACAATTATTCACTCAATAATGGCTGTGTCGGTCTGAGTGTATTTGCACACACTGCACTCAGACATTGGTGCTTACTGGGTCGGTCGGACAACGGGACAAAAGATCGGCAATCGAATTGGTTCTGCCTGGAATATGTCGAACCTCAAAGCTATAATCTTGAAGCTTCAAAGACCAGCGTGCTACCATATGATTTGAGGGTATTCCTGAATTTATAAAACGCAACGGGCTGCTGTCAGACTCCACGATGAAGTGCCGTCCTAGAAGAAATCTGGATAATTTGGTTATACCTACCACTAAAGCTAGGGCTTCCAACTGAGGAATGGACCAAGCCCGTTCTCTGGCTTTTAGTTTTCTGGATACGAAGTACACTGGGTGTAGTATGTTATTGTACTCTTGTAACAAGACTGCTCCAATCGCCACGGAGCTAGCATCTGTACGCAATCTGAAAGGTAAACGAAGGTTGGGCAATTTCAGGATAAGATTGTTGACACTATTATCAGAAAAACACGCAAGTACTTTATTAAATGCAATTTTTAGGCATTCATTGTGTACAATTTTCTCCGGTTTTTCTTTTGTTAGTAAATTAGTAAACACTTCGGTCAGTTCGGAAAACTCAGGAATGAACTGCCGGTAGTAATTTATCAATCCCAAAAGACTTCTGACTTGTTTCTTAGTAGTCGGAAGTGATAGTTTTAGAATTTTGGACACAATTTTATCGTCTGTCATGACAAAGCCATTGGATATTTTGTACCCCAAGAATGTTATTTCCTGGTAGGCTATGTCTACTTTCGCAGGCTTTACAGTCAGTCCGTGCTGTCTAATACGTTCAAATGTCTGTCCTAACGTCTTAATGTGCTCTGTCATTGTCTCTGTGTGAACACAGATGTCGTCGATATAGCAAATTATGTTAGGAATGTCTACAAGAAGAAGAAGTGTCATACGAACGAAGGTGGCGGGGGCATTAACAAGCCCAAATGGAAGTTTGCACCATTCGTACAGTCCCCATGGTGTGGCAAATGCTGCCAAATGTCTGCTCTGTTCGTCTACTTCTATCTGATAATATCCTTTAGTCATATCTAACGTCGAAAAGAACCTAGCGTCTGTCAGTTCTGTCAGAAGATCGTCAGTGTTTGCCATTGGCTCCAAATCAAGAACAGTAATTTTATTTAGCTTCCTATAGTCAATGCACAAAGACAATCTACACTTATGTTAACACTTTACAACATTGATGACACATCACTTACATCAAGATAACATTCAGTAAGGACATTGACATCAAGTTTACAAGATGGCGACAAGGTCAAAATGGCGACAAGATCACAATGTCGACAAGGTCAAAACGGTGACAAGTTTCACAAACCACAAATGTTTGACACGGTTACAAAATCAAACAATATGTATGCATTGTACGTTTACAAATAGTCTTACACATGTTTCAACAATGTAGTTAATAATGAAAATGAGCCTTCCACGATCACATTTACATGTACTATACAGTTTGACAAAAATTTCACGTTTACAAACTCTAGTTTTAAATCGTTAATCACTAAAACACGTTCATATCAAAGCCGGACGAATGCCACCACGTCCACACATGTCAGGGTCTTAAACTTGGCTCGCTCACCTAACAGTGTGAGACAGTACAAATACAACGTGATTTAACGTAAGACTCAACGACACACCGTTCGATGGATTTATTCACATTAAATACGGAACGATGTTCACAACAAGATATATACTAGATGTTTCAATATACACTTACACAATACAGCTCACAACGTCTCACTCTCAAGATGTCCAGACACTCGACTTTCAGCACAGATACCACACAACGCCTTTCTCTCTTCACACGTCTGTCCGAGTCGAAGTCCCCAAGCTGTCTGCCGCTAACTCGCAACTCGCCTCTCACCTCAGGTGACGTCACGAGGCATGCGTGCGTTTAGCGTCGTCCTGGCTTGACCACTGGTCGCTTGTCAGCCAGCAGTCTTGCAGGCCGGTAATCACTATCCGCCTGGCGGCGTAACGAAGTTACGGCGTCCCTTCTGGGAGCTAAGTCGCCTGGCGGGCGTAACGATGTCACTGCATCTCTGTCTCCTTTCCGGACTCTGACAATATCTACAGATGAAAAGACTGATAAAATAAATTATATAATTGACTTCTTGGCCTGGTGACAAAATGAGACACTGTGATCTACAGTTGACAGGACTGGTTAAGAACAACACTTGACTGTTCATGCTTGGTCACAGACTGATACACTGTGATCTACTGTTTCAAGGACGGAAAGAAATGCACAACATCGTCTTTTCTGTGAGATATGCAGGTATACAAGTGTTTTCTAGGGCTGTAGAGAAGACAAAATAATCTGCGTGTAGCCTATT